>APFE031251173.1:0-106724 GCA_000404065.3 Pinus taeda
AGGTGAAAAATGTGGATGCAATAAAGGATACAAAAGTTGGTGAAACAAAATTAGATGCCAAACTTGATGCAAAACATGGTGCAAAGGATGGCACAAAACTTGGCATAAAACCTAGTGTAAAACCTGGTGCAAAACCTATTACAATACCTGGTGCTAAACTTGGTGTAAGACTTGGTGCAAAACTCGGTGCAAAACTCGCATCAATTTTTGCACCATATTTGATAAATGGACACAAATAGCACCAAAATTGGGCTCTAGATGCAAAAAAGGAAGAAAAAATGGACGCTAATCACAAGGTTTTGTTGTAGTGAATATAGCCACCGACGCATTTGTTGACCCATGTTGGTGAAGGCTTGGTTCGTGAGCAACTCAATTGTGTGGACCAACAAGCAAGAAAGATATAACAATGAAGACAAACTCACTTCATGTTTAAAATTGCCCACAGGACATAAGTGAGTGCAAGTACATGAAAAATAGTCCGTTGACTTATCATGGTGCTATGCGACACTGCGTGCAACTATGAAGCATATGCACATTCTTGACTGTGACATGCAAGTAAATGAAAGAATCAAAGACAACTTTTGTTGTGCATGCATGCTTGTAATGTAAGATTCCTCCAATGCATGAGCAATAGGATCGTGCAATTCGAGTGGAGGAAGCACAATCTGTGTGTGAACTTGATCTTCAATGCATACAGATGAGTGATGAGAAGCCTCGAGTGATTAAACAATTTCCTGACCAGAAGTGAAACCAACATCAGGACAGTGAAGGCCTGACATAATCATCAGCTTAGGCTGAAGTGCCTCGATAGTTTGGGGTGTTTCAACTTCATCGTCAGATAGATCATCATAAACCGGTGGCTTCGAAAAATCAACTATGATAGAATCATGATCGTGATCGAATATGGGAGTAAATGGATCACGATAGCCACAATCAGAAAAATCGATGATTTCATTGGCATCCTCATGATCTGATGAATCAAACAGAGGGGTAGATAAGAAGCGGACAAATCCATCCTCTGTGTTTTTCGAAAAGGCAGATGAAAGATCAAGTGGATTATCAAGGAATGATTTATCCTCTCTGTTGTCAGATGATGGACTGACATCGGTGTGTCCTGCGAGTGATCAACAATGGGTGCATTCTCAGATGAAGATACACATGCGAAATCATGGATGGCAGGTTCACCATAAATGTCAGGAAAGAACGGAGGAGGCTCAAACGGAAGGGAGGCATCCTTCGCCGAGTGTTGATGCTCAAGCTCCTAGTCATACTCTTCGTGAATGATAGTGCATGTTGGTTGTGCAACACCAACTTCGTTAGTGGCTTGTTCCTCATTCACAACAAGTGTAGAGTCCAAAATGGAAGAACACGAGACAGTATTATTAGGAGGATTAGTCGAGTATGAAGACAAAGGTTGTGGTACAAAATGCATATGGCAACTCGATGGACTCACAACCAAATCTAAACGAAAATTAAGTGAAGAGATGTTAGGAGAACGTGATAGTTGAACAAATGTGGGAGCATGATCTCCTGCATCACTCTGCAGTGGTTGAGTTGTTTGATGAGGGGACGACGGAAAGTCACTTGTGACAGTGACCATATCCATCTGTGAATGCGTTGCTCCATCACTGTGAGCAAGGCTTGATTTCAAACTTCTTCATGGGATGAACAGATTTCTTAATGCAATACTCGAATTGGTCCCAAAGATAGAAAAATTTCATTTGGCTCTTCGAAGCTTGAAACTACAAATCATAGAAGCATTGCCAAAAATCCATAGGTGATTCATGCAGAGCTTTTTGTTGTTTTAACATATCTTGGTGAAGATGGTCTAGATCAAAATGATATAAAGTGTCTTCAATGAGATCATAGAAGTGCTCAAGTGAGTGCATGCTGTAAGTCGGCAGGTTGCACAACCATCGATGTGGAGATTCGTGAAGTGTGTATGCAAGCAACAAACTGGCTTGTTCGTAAAAAATCCATCTTCCTCATGAAGCATGGAAAGAAAGTTATGTAAGAACTCAGGCCAGGGCACTTCGCCTTCACCATAATACGTGTATGTAGACAAGAGATCGACGAAGAGTTGGGTGAATGTGCCGCTTGGAAACCTGTGGTAGCATGGGGCTTGGAAGGGAACACACGAGCGAAGATGTATTACAAACTGGAAAGCAAGTTAGCGAATAATCCAAAGTGATGGCTAAACCAATCAACACATTTCAGTAAGATTCATACATACTTATATAGAATAATCCATACATACATGCGTAAGCAAACATATACATATACCATTTAGAGTAAACAAGATAGTTGGAATACAATATGACATATGCATGAAACATGCTAGCTCTATTATATTAAGAAGTGTAAGTTCCAGTCATACAATACATCCATGTCCAACCACTAGTTCCAACAGTGGAACGTTACAGCCACAACCACCTGCTCCTCCAAAGAGATGTACTAGCTCTGCGCAGTGGAGAAGCCAAGGTTCATTATAACATTGTCCAAGCTCTCTCTAAGATAGTATTATCGGAAGCTTGGATGACCAAAAGCCTATACAATGAGTTATGAGGTGCTATTTATAGAAAAGGGTGGGGTGACCCTTGACATTCACCTGTGAGACCATTCATCTACCCTCATGACTCTTCAACTACTCTATGACTATTACATTCAACTATCGACACTTGAACTTCCACTTGACAAGATGTTAGATTACAATACACATGTGCACATGTGAGACAAAATGGCTTGAGCAAACCATGCAAAACATCACTGACACTCAGACCGTTATGGCGAGACCAACCCTTTGACATGTTTGTGATGGTTGAAGGTGATGAGCTGATGCCAAGCTTAGTTGTCCGTGTGCTCAATGGTGACATCTTGCTGAAGCGAACTCTTGCCTTCATTGAGTTTGGGTGCACTTATATGGCTCCTTTGTCCAAATCGTTTGATAGCATGCGCATGGTCATCCTGGTGCGACTGAACTGACAACATGTTGATGCATAGTATTTACGCTGCTCTCCAAGCATGTGCTGGTGGCCATGCACATCAACTTGTCGAGGTACATATTCAACTCCAGTTGGACTTGCTTCTTGTCTTCGCCTCGGTGAGTGTGCAGAATGGGTGGGATCGCATGTGTTCGTACAATGACATGCATGCAATAAACAACACTGCTCACCTTGTTTGCTCCGTGTCAGCTGCTAGGATGGATCTATAACTTGTACGAGTGTAGTTTCATCCATGAGTGCATGTTGCGCCCTCTATTGTACCTGTTCCTGCTGCAACTTATTCTCTCGTCTATGCAGCTCATGTTTTTCCTTGAGTTGCTAATTCAACACATGCAACTCCTCCTTTATTCTATTCTTTGTCTTCGCGTAATCTTCATGTCGCATCGCCACCTCATAGTCTGAGTCTCCAAAGTTGCTTTCATCACAAGTGGATCTGCTTGAGCTTGAGACTTTGCTCTACCTCTGTGTTGTCAACAACCTTCCTCTTCTGTTCGTTGCATTCGGTATGCTGCCTTTAACTGCTGTTGATGTTGCTGCTTGCTATGATGATGCTGTTATCATATCTTGATGTCCTTGTCTACGAACAACTTGATGTCTTCGTGGGTAGGCAAGTTCATAGACACTTGATCGACTGCATCCCCAAGGTTGCTTTGAACGATGTCTTCTCCTCTGCTCTCCTCGAAGCCATTGTACCTATGCTGCTGAGAGACAGATGAACACTTGCAATACCTAGAGACATGGCAACACTCACGACAAGCAATTTGTCAGTCAAAAACCAAAACGAACTTAAGAACTGACTTACAACATACTTGTGTGACTAATCATGAAGGTTGTGTAATTTCCGTTGGGAGGTCGTGAGACCAACCGCCAAAACTGCGCAAGGCACAGTCCGGGCTATCAGGAGGCTGACTGACTACTGGAACTGTGCAATCCACAATTCAGCTTGGCTTGTTGAGGACTGGAACTATGCAATGCGCAATTTCAGTCAGCAGTGACATGCAACCAACAAACTACATTGCACAATGCAATCCTAGAGGTCAGTGCCTAGCTAGATTTGCGCAGTTTATGGAGGGAAGGTAGAGCCTTTGCTTTCGGAAAAGCGTAATGCTAGCCAGGCAAGGCACGGTCTGGGCTAAGGCAGCTCAGTTTGCCTGACTGGCGAATGAAAATATGAGAAGTGTGAATGCATGAGGAGATGAGTGCAAACAAGAGTGAATGATCATTCATGCAAACAACAAGTGCATGATTCAAGAAATGGGAAAGCATGCAAGTGTGTGAAGCGAGTCGCCGCAACAGTGACCGTCCGTCCAAACACAGTTCCATGCATGCTTTTCTCCAAGTCAACCTCCACGTAGATTTTAGCACAAGCAAACATTTTGTTGCGTGTTTGTGCTTGATCAATATACTTTCCAAAGGCATTGCCAATATTTTTTGAAAGTTTCTTCATTCCAACAATGGAGAGGTAGATGAGGCAATTTAACCTATACGGGGACAACCAATGGAATGTATTCTATGAATTGAAAGTCGAGGTCCATTAATTAAGTTAAATCCATAAAGCTCCCATGAAATATGAGCCACTTCGGAAAATCAAATCCCGATCTATTTTTTCTTCAAAGAGAAAGGTATAAAACCCTTCCCATATAATGATAATACAAACTTTTCTTTGATTAATGGACGCTAGTTCTTGTCGATCCAAGTATTTAGGGATCTAGGGGAAGGCCAAACCCTTGTAAGTTTTCTAATTAGGCCTTTGTCTACTAGCCTTAGTGCCATGACACAAGACTACCCTACATGAACTAAAATCTTAGGAATTTAATCAATCTTTTGTACAAACTACATTGATTGAGACTTTTGGGGTTGAGGACACGCAAAAATGAGGACATTGAAGACATCTATATTTGGAGCAAGCGCGGGTGAATAAGACACAACTCCTCTTGAGTTAGAGGCCATGACCTTGTGCATGTTTATGCATGCTCCAAAAGTTCACTTTGAATACTTTTTAAAGTATTCATGCTAAGTTAATGCAATTTATCTTATATGGGTTAAAATTTAGATTATAAAACTTACCAATTAAATTATTGAAATGTATATTTTCTTATTAATAATAAATATATCTATATTTATATTAGAAAAAAGGACTACACAATTATTTATACAAGAAGAGGAAGAGTGAAATTATTGAGAAGTAATAAAGAGAAAGGGAATGTTTTTTACATGGGAAAATTTAATTAAAAATTAAAGAGAAATGGAGAAAAAAAAATCCCTAATAATGAAATTAAAAACAAAAAAGTGAGAAGAGTCCATAAGCCTAAAGCCTAAAACATATAATGATAGGATGTTTTGTTAAAGCACTTCATAGTGTAAAACTCATTAATGTAAAACTTCGTAAACAAAAATCCAATCATAATCTAGTAAGAGTTGATATGGTCCAGATGTAATCCCTAACTGATTTAAAAATTTAGATAACTTTAAGTCCACAAATTAAGCATATCAAGACCCACAAAACCTAACCGGCTTAGGCATGCCAAGACTCACAACATAGCCGGAAAAAAGAATCTGTACCGCATTTGAACACAAGCTTAACCGTAGCAGTTAACGTTATCACAATTCGTTACATTTTCTATTCATAACGATGCCGTTCCAAGTAACCTAACCAGCACTTGCGAACAGAGCAGGCGCTGTGCCTATAAATTAATGTGTTATTGGATTGTTAAATTCACTCGTTAGTTTAAGTCTGAGGCTCAAGGTGTTGAAGAGAAATGTGGCCGCCTCCTTGAGACGGTGATTTTCTCTGCCAAATTCTTTTTGTTTGCCCTGATATTTCATTCCATGAGGCGGCTTCTTTTGGCAGGGTACAGAGGCCACGGGACTGTGATGATTGATTATTTCTTTTTTCATATTCTCAGAGAGTAATATGCCCTGCTTTGGCGTGGGAGCCTGGCTGCTTACACCAAACACTTCTAAGCAGCCGCTGCAGCCTTCCATGGCACTCATCTCTGAAAGAAGGCGAATCTGAGTCCTCTATTATATTTTCTCTTATCGCCTAATGATATGCAGAAAAATTATGATGCAAAAGCCGCTATAGTTTTCTGTATTTCAGCACTGTTTTCTGTTTCTTTAGTGAGTGTTAATAAGCTGATTTCCAGATCGAATGCGTATCTCATTTCTTTATTTTATTTTTGGCTTTAGCATATGCCTTTAGTAGTGAACTGCTGTGTATTGCTGATCTTCAAAGGGTATCTGGTTTGAGCTCTTATTTTCCCCTTAAATATAAATTTGGAAGGCGTTATCAACATGACCGAGCGGGGGCCAGTAATAGCTTTTTATGCTAGGGTTAGGCCTGCAAACCCTAAGATATATTCAGTTGAGTTCTGTCGAGCATCGGAAGGTGAGCACGTCTTTTTGCTTTGATAATTGTAAAGAACGTCGACAACTGCATAGAATCAGCAAGTCATACCCCATGGTCGAGGAGGGTCAGAACAACGGTCTTCGCAATTTTTTCTCGCGCTGCATCTCTTTATGACCGAAAATTTTAAATTATCGTTCAATTAATATTCTGTTTCTTCGCTGTCCCTATCACAACCTTTAGAAAGCCTGCACATTCCAAATACCTCAATCAGGGTAAGGTTTAGAAAGGCTAAACCTTCGATGTGCAAATGAACCCCGTAACAGGGTATATACGCTCGGATAACCACTAGGGTGCACACTTAGATAACCTTCCGCTTTTCAAAATCAACTCTGCAACAGGTTCAAACCTCTCCCATAACCACCAGGGTACAACCTTAACTTCTCTTGCCAAATACTTCAATCAACCCAGCAACAGGGTCGAATCTCTTTACCGGGATACACCCTGAAATAAGCCTTCACATTCGAAATACTTCCAAATCTTGGAATATCAACCCTGCAACAGGGTTGAAACTCTTCCAATAACCACCAGGGAATAACCAACAGAGTTTAAGGGCTCCAGTTTGAATATTAAACCTGCAATCCCTAACTGACAGAGGTTAAGGGCTTTAGTTTGAATATTAAACCTGCAACAAGGTTGCAACTCTACATTAACTACCAGGGAAACCGGGAAAATATAAGCTGAAATATTCCGATTACTTCTAGAACCGATGAGAATTTTAGTCCAGTTATGCATTCATTATTAGTGCCACCCATGAGAATTTCAGTCCAGTTATGCATTCATTATTAGTGCCACCACATTAGTGCCACCACAACTTCTTGTGTGTTAGTCAAAACTCGCACAATTTTTACTTTTTGCAATTCAATTTTTTTCTGATACAAATTGATGATGAGTTGACCCAATCTTCCAACAATCCTCCATTCAATCTTTTTTCTGATTCAAATTGATGATGAGCTGACCCAATCTTTCAACAATCCCCTTTCTCCTAACTTTCTCTGATGTCTTTGAATGCATCACATTCCAAAATGAAATGTTTTTTCTGATTCCACGGTCCCACATGTGCAAAATGTACTCCCAAGCTTCTTTAGGCCTTTTCCACCTGCCCTGTTTCACACCGAAGTTGTTGTGAGTTGGTCCCACAAAATGCTAGCTTCAATGAACTGAAGTTGTTGTGAGTTGTGAGTTGGTCCCACGAAATGCTAGCACCAAAGTTGTTGTGAGTTGTGAGTTGGTCCCAGAAAATGCTAGCTTCAATGAACCGAAGTTGTTGTGAGTTGGTCCCACGAAATGCTAGCTCCAATGAACTCTGTTTTATTTCTAGCTTCACACTGAAGTTGTTGTGAGTTGCTAGCTCCAATGAACTTTGTTTCAGCTCCAATGAACTTTGTTTATGCTAGCTCCAATGAACTAGCTTCACACCGAAGGTGAAGTTGATGTGAGTTGTTGTGAGTTGCTAGCTCCAATGAACTTTGTTTCACACCGAAGTTGATTGAGTTTCCCACGAAATGCTAGCTCCAATGAACTTTGTTTATGCTAGCTCCAATGAACTATGAGTTTCCCACGAAATGCTAGCTCCAATGAACTTTGTTTATGCTAGCTCCAATGAACTAGCTTCACACCGAAGGTGAAGTTGATGTGAGTTGGTCCCACGAAATGCTAGCTCCAATGAACTTTGTTTATGCTAGCTCCAATGAACTAGCTTCACACTGAAGGTGAAGTTGATGTGAGTTGGTCCCACGAAATGCTAGCTCCAATGAACTTTGTTTATGCTAGCTCCAATGAACTAGCTTCACACTGAAGGGGAAGTTGATGTGAGTTGGTCCCACGAAATGCTAGCACCAATGAACTATGTTTATGCTAGCTCCAATGAACTAGTGTGAGATGTGAGTTGGTCCCACGAAATGCTAGCACCAATGAACTATGTTTATGCTAGCTCCAATGAACTAGTGTGAGATGTGAGTTGGTCCCACGAAATGCTAGCACCAATGAACTATCTTTATGCTAGCTCCAATGAACTAGCTTCACAATGAAGGTGAAGTTGATGTGAGTTGGTCCCACGAAATGCTAGCACCAATGAACTATGTTTATGCTAGCTCCAATGAACTTGTTTCATTTCTAGCTTCACACTGTGAGTTGTGAGTTGGTCCCATGAAATGCTAGCTCCAATGAACTCTGAAGTTGATGTGAGTTGGTCCCATGAAATGCTAGCTCCAATGAACTCTAGTTGTGAGTTGGTCCCACGAAATGCTAGCTCCAATGAACTCTGAAGTTGATGTGAGTTGGTCCCATGAAATGCTAGCTCCAATGAACTCTAGTTGTGAGTTGGTCCCACGAAATGCTAGCTCCGAGTTGGTCCCACGAAATGCTAGCTCCAATGAACGTTGGTCCCATGAAATGCTAGCTCCAATGAACTCTAGTTGTGAGTTGGTCCCACGAAATGCTAGCTCCAATGAACTCTCTTTCACACTGAAGTTGATGTGAGCAATGAACTTTGTTTCATTTCTGATGTGAGCAATGAACTTTGTTTCATTTCTAGCTCGTATGAACTCTGTTTCACACCGAAGTTGATGTGAGTTGGTGAGTTGGTCCCACAGTGAAGTTGATGTGTGTTGGTCCCACGAAATGCTAGCTCCAATGAACTCTCTTTCACATAGAAGTTGATGTGAATTGGTCTAGCTCCAATGAAGTTGATGTGAATTGGTCTAGCTCCAATGAAATCAATTTCACACCTAAGTTGATGTGAGTTGGTGAGTTGGTCCCACGAAATGCTAGCTGATGTGAGTGAGTTGGTGAGTTGGTCCCATGAAATGCTAGCTCCTTTCACACCGAAGTTGATGTGAGTTGGTGAGGTTGTTCCACAAAATGCTAGCTCCAATGAACTCTCTTTCACACCGGAGTTGATGTGAGTTGGTGAGTTTGTCCCACCAAATGCTAGCTCCAATGAACTCTCTTTCACACAGAAGTTGAGAGTTGGTGAGTTTGTCCCACCAAATGCTAGCTCCAATGAACTCTCTTTCACACAGAAGTTGAGAGTTGGTGAGTTTGTCCCACCAAATGCTAGCTCCAATGAACTCTCTTTCACACAGAAGTTGATGAGAGTTGGTGAGTTTGTTCCACAAAATGTTAGCTCCAATGAACTCTCTTTCACACAGAAGTTGAGAGTTGGTGAGTTTGTCCCACGAAATGCTAACTCCAATGAACTCTCTTTTACACTGAAGTTGATGTGAGTTGGTGAAGTTGATGTGAGTTGGTGAGTTTGTCCCACGAAATGTTAGCTCCCATGAACTCTCTTTCACACAGAGGTTGATGTGAATTGCTCATTAATCCTTAATTGAACAATAAGAACTTTCACACAGAAGTTGATGAACTCTCTTTCACACAGAGGTTGATGTGAATTGGTCATTAATCCTTAATTGAACAATAAGAACTTTCACACAGAAGTTGATGTGAATTCGTCATCCTCCACAAAATACTAGCTCCAATAAACTTTTTTTGAGAGTTGAATTTCTCACTGTTTTTTTTTTTTTTTTAATTAATAAAAAACACGAAAAATAAAAAATAAAACAATAATGCAAAATGCGGCCTACTAATGAAAAGTAAAAAGTAAAGCAATAATGCAGAATGAGAACTTAATGAGCAGTAAAAAGTAAAGCAATAATGCAGAATGAGAACTTAATGAGCGAATGCATTAAGAATGAATGTATATTACATTAAGAATGGAAAGAATGAATGTATATTACATTAAGAATGGAAAGTTGAGTATTTATGTTTAATGAGATTTTAATCCTGTCATGATTGTGATAAAAATGTTGTAATATAAATCCAAATCCAAATTCAAAATTTTCCTTTTAAAGTTTTTCAAAATTTAAAATATTATTGAATTTAAAATTTACATTGTGATTTCATTAAAGGTTATTAAATTTAAAATTGTATTGTATTTTTTTAAGCAAAAAGCATTTAAATTTTCATTGTAATTTTTTTATTACACAAACTTTAAGATTTTGAAATCATTAATAATATTATTTAAAAAATATAATTAAGATTATATTTTTAAATTGAATTTTTATATAATCAGATATATTCAATAAAAACAATAGATATGTTATTAACATAAATTTAAATTCAAAATTAAAATGTTTTAATACATGTAATATATAGTTATAAGTATGCTCTAAATTTGTTTTTTTAGCTAAGAGCTCATCTATATACTTTACAAAATTGACATACCTAAAAAACAAATCTGCAATGTCATATACTTTACAAAATTGACATATGTAAAAAACAAAATTTACATGTCATGCAATTTGCAATGTCAATTCATTTAGCTCTAAAGAGTAGGGTAGTGTCAGATTTGGCCATTGATTTTTAAATATTTTTCATTAATTTAATCCCCTAATAGAGGGCATAAGCTTCCCATGAATATTCTCCAACATAGAACACCCATTCGCCCCTTTTGTCATCCCTAAAATTAATAAAATTTTAATAAAAATATCTTATAATATATTTTTAAATTCAAATTTAATTTGTGATCCTCCCCTTTTTGTCATCCCTAAATTTAATAAAATTTTAAAAAAAATTATTTAATATATTTTTAAATTCAAATTTAATTTGTGATCCTCCCCTTTTGTCATCCCTAAAATTAATAAAATTTTAATAAAAATATTTTATAATATATTTTTAAATTCAAATTTAATTTGTCGTCCCTAAAATTAATAAAATTTAATAAAAAAATATCTTATAATATATTTTTAAATTCAAATTTAAAAACATTTCCAACCAAAATATCTATACCATAAACTTAAAATTTAGCTTTTAATAATTCATAGTACAAAAAAATATTATCACTAATTCAAAATTTATATTTTAAACTACTTTTAAGATTTAAAATTGGTATTTTGTATTATTTATTATAATGGGTTATCGCTAATGTGTTTTTTTTAAGCAAACATTTATTAATTATTTGTAAAACCAAAATTGTTTCATAGTTCAAAAGTCTAAATATTTTTACCCTTTGGGAGTGTTTATGACCTTTTCATTGTGAGTTGGAGGTCATCAAGTGAAATTTTACCCTAGCTACATTTTTGTTCAACAATACATATCACCCCCATATATTGGTTGAACCCCCTCTAGTATGACCCATATCTAAAATCCATTCCACATTTTCATGGGCTTTTTCAATGTTTGAGAGACATCCATTTTCTCCTGCAATATCTTGTATATCTAAAACCCATTCCATAGTTTCATGGGCTTTTTTAATGTTCGAGAGACATCCCTTTTCTCCTGCAATATCTTGTTTTGTCTGGTGTGCAAGCTTTCCATATGCTTATAATATGTTGTTCCTCAACAAGCCTTAGCTCTTTGCCTTGTCATGGTGTTGTAGTAACTGAGAATTTTATTCTTCCTGAGCAAAAACTGCACAATTGGTTTGTGGGGAGGATGCCAAAGGAGGGGACGAATTCTAGGTTGTAGGAAGAAGAATTCCAAAAAATTGTCATCATTGTTAAGCAAAAACCAAACAATTGGTTTGTGGGGAGGATGCCAAAGGAGGGGATGAATTCTAGGTTGTAAGGAGAAGAATTCCAAAAACTTGCCATCCTTGTGTTCACAAGCTCAAGGTGTAATGAATTGTCTATGAGTTTTATTTGTATGTGGGAAGTCACACATTAAGATTCAAACTAAAGTAAGATATTTTTTTTAATATTTAAGATTACATCAAATGGGATTAAGTAGAGTTTTGTGAAATTGATGCTCCATTTATGAATTTGGCGTTAAGTTTCACAATATGGATTTTGTAAAAACCTTAAGTTCTTGTTTGTGGTAATGGTCAAATATCAAAAGGATTTTGTTTTTCTCTCTCTATGAGGCATGCTTGTCATGATCATCTAATGGAAACATGTATAGTTGTCTATTTGATTAAATATGATATTATGTGAAGGTAATAATAATTATGTCAAACACATTGTACTTATTGTACCTCGATAAAGAGTAGGCAAGGGAATGGTTGTATAGCGTTATGTATATAAAAGCATTTTATAAAGCTTCAAGTCTAAATCATTGTTGAATTTGAGTTAGTTAAAATTACTAGTTTAGAAGGTAAGTTAACATCCCTAATATAAAAATGGAAGAAGGGGGAAATATTTAGGCAACAAGAACACCTTTTATGCTTAAGGTTAAGTTTGCAAGTTATGGACAAAACTCTAATAACTTAGTAGTTCCAAATTATTGCTTATTATGAATCAATTTTGTTCCAAAGCTCATTTTAGGAGACTGTAACTTAACAAGTGAAAAGATATGCTTGATTCCTCAACTATACCAACTCAAAATTTAAAACATCATGTAATACATTGTGCAAAGCTATGTTTGATTCCTCAACTATACCAACTCAAAATCTAAAACATCATGTAAAACATTGTACTACTTGATAATAAAGTTGGAAAGAATGAAGTGAATGGCAAAATAATGGTATTAAATATAAAGAGTCTATAACGTAGACATTTTTGTTCAAGCACAAGTGCACTCACATAAACTAAACATATTTTTTGCGATTCACAAGTGTGTGTGTGTGTGTATATATATACACGGAGAGAGAGAGAGAGAGAGAGAGAGAGAGAGAGAGAGAGAGGCCACTCAAATCCTTGATTAGGTTATTTTTCTATTTCTCAAGTGATAGAAAAGTAACTAGATAAAGGTTCACTCATAGGCTATTTTCTCCTTTCTCTTACCAAAAAAATGAAAAACATCTTCATAAATTCACCCTTCCATAATTTAGTTTTGCATTTTTTGAATTTGATATTCACACTTTTAAAACACTATTTTTCTTTAAAATAAATCCAAATTTAACGAAATAGTCATATATGTTATATGTTGATGCTTATGCACTCATCAATATGCTTTATTTTTTTATCTTGATTGTTTGTGATCTAATCCTTTTATTCATAAACTTAATTTTTCTATTACAACTTGTGGAAACCACTACAAATCCTTAATTCTATTTTCCTATTTCGTGATAGCAAAACAAAAAGTGAAAACATCTTCATAGATTCACTTTTGAAAACACTAATTTTGACCATGTTTAGAGAGCCTTAGTTTAAAATAAATTCAAATTTAATGAAATAGTCATATATGTTACGTGTTGATGCTTATACACTTAATCACTTGAGAATATCAATATGCTTTATTTTTCTATTTTGATTTGTTAACTAATCCTTTTATTCATAAACATTAAAATGATAATATGCAAATAGGCTTTAACCCAAACCCTAACCTTATTCATTAAGAGTCATCGTCAGTGGTCATACAAAAGTTTGCATGATCTTTCTCAGGACTTGGTCCTTGTTAGAGCTTGTTGTCGCATAAGAAAGTTGGATGACCTCCTACAGTTACCCTTTACAATTAGTGTAAAATAACATTAGGATGGTGTCACAATCTCTCTCTCTCTCTTCTTTTTGATATGTTGACCTCTAGTTGAATCTCATTAGTTTTATACATTTTATCATATTTCTAGTGAAAAGATTTAGTGACAAATTTTATTGAAGTCGGTCATTAACTTTGCTTAGCTTTGTTTTCAAAGAGATCCTTTGAGAATCACATTAAATAATTTAATGCAAGATTGCTTCCGAAAGCCATGTGTTGAATTGACCTCTACCATCCTTTTTTATTTATAATTATTTTTTATTAATGATAATTCAATAAATATCTAATTTAGAAGAAAATTGAATTCTTAGAACTACCAATAGAAGCTTATTTATAAATGAATTTATCCTCATTTCTTGAATGTGCACAAGGAAGATGGCACAAGGAAGATGGAATTAACACCCAAATATATACCCTATATGCCAAATCTCCTAATTTATACTTTATTAGATGACTACCTAAAATGGACTTAAATTTCCTTACATAGTTCTAGAAGTAACGATATGGAAGGCCATCCCCTTATAAAAGGTATGGAAAAAGATGAATTGATGTTCCATCAACTACATGCATTTATAAGAATGAAGGAGATAAACTAAAATTCAAATAAAGGTTAAATGATAAAATTCGTAAGGAAGAAGAATATAGAAAGTTGATTTGCTTCCACAGACAAGAGTTTGCTTTTAAGTTGATTTCTAAGGCATGAGATTTCAAATTTCTAATAAGTTGGAGTAAACTACAAAATTTATAAGTTAGGCTCAAGAAAATTCGTTTGAAGAATGATAACTTGGGAAGAGGTTGGCAAATGAGCAAGAGGATTAGAGTGAGAGTTGAAGGTAAGCCTTGTCTAAGCAAGAGTTGATATGATTTATATGTTGTAATAATATTAAAGTTGATGAGAATCCCCCAATTGGGACATTATTGAGTGCATTGATGTTGATGTTGATCCTCTTACTACAAGTTCTCAGAAGACCCTTAATAACCATCAAGGTATAAATTTGACCAACATGATTATCAAGTCAAGGTATAAATTTGACCAACATGATCATCAAGGTATAAATTTGACCAACACTGCTACTCGTCAAGTAATTCTTTTATGACGAGTTTCCTTTTGAAATTGCCAATGCTACCTGCACATGACGTTTGATTTTAATTTTCACTCATCATATAGAAATCATGTGTTATATGCTTTTGCTATTTTTTGTTGTAAACGTAAATGCATCTTTTTGTTAATATACGTTTTGTGTTTTCTAGTCAGTATTTTTTTTTTTTAAATTCTAGCTTGACCATAAAATAAGCTCCAACGAGGTGATATCATATATGTATATATTTTATATTACTTTAAAAAGATCAAACATATTCAACCATGTTCATTCTTAATGCCAAACTAGCCAATGATTTGGTGCAATCACGTATCGTCACTATTTACATAATTTCAAAGGTTTTACACGCTATGCTAAACCATTCTTGAAAAGTTTTCAAGTAGCTTGGTCAAAATCATTAACTATAATGTAATTTAAAGAGGGACAATTGATCTTTGTTTATTTCAATTTGATGAGTTGGAGTTAAGAAGAACCTTATAAATAATAAAACAAGTTTGGGTCCACATTTAAATAAGAATTGGGGAGGATTCTAACATTTCAAGCAATAATAATATGTAGGCATGGATTATAAAGAATTCATAATCTATTGAAAATGCAACAAGAAAATCTAGTTTATCTAGTTTTGACTTTGCCTTTTTCAAACTAGACAAGCAAATCTAGTTTATCTAGTTTTAAGGTCAAACTAGATTAAAATTCAAATTTCTATTTCAGTGGGAGGTAGTTAATTGAGGTGGCATGGCACTTGTCACTCAGTTAACTCAGTGGGAAGTTTGAGTTCAATTCTATATGATTGATTACTAGTTTGTAGCAATCTATTTTAGTTAATTTTAGTTATTGTCATTTTAATTAATTCTAACTGTCAGAAGAACTAGTGGAGGTCAAGTTGTGAAGGTGGAACTTCAACCACACTCAGTGATAAACCAATTAACTAATCAATCAACCCAAAATAATTATTCCATGCAGAGAATTTGAGTTACTCAGTTGAGATGGAGATTCCAAGGTAGTGTACATTAGTTTAGCATATTCCCATGTGTACTAGTGGTGCATGCAGTTAGAGTTTGACCTAAGGCTATTGCACAATTCCTAAAAAATAGGAGAAATTTCCCAAGGGAAAAACACAAGGAAATAAGAGCTTGGGAAGGCTTGAAATTGGCTAAGTGTTGACTAGGTTCAGTCAGTCAAGTAGAGGGATAGACTATACACTTGCAGGGTGTGTTCATGCTTAAACATGCATTGTATTTTTTCTATATTATTTGATTAATGCAATATAGATAGTAAGGGTTTTGAGCAGTTGCTTTCCCCTAGATAAATCTTTGTGCATGCGTGATGTTTCCTTTTGCATGTCTATGATTTGTGTTCTAGATTGTGAATTAAATTTCACAGATCAGTAGAGTAGCTTCGAGTCTTGTGATTTAGTAAATTTCATGAGTTTTGAATATACACATTAATTTCTACATAATCTTAGGATAAGGAAGAAGAAACAGAGCTTTCTAGTGGACACACAAACACTTAAAAAGAACAAACCTAATTGTGTTTAGATTGTGTGAATGTATCTAAAGCATAATAGCCTTGATAACCACACATTTAAGATTTCCATATGCAACCACAAAATAGATTTGTTTCCTATCAAATTAATAAATAAACCCATTTTATAAAAACTGATATCTATCGCCTATGTGCAAGCACTAAAGAAATTACATAGACCTCTCAAAATCAAACGAAAAACAATCGTTTTACCTACATAAACCAAAAAATCAGTTAGTGCTTTATATAGAATATCAATGGCTCATGGGTGTGGACATGTGCGGACACACAAACACTTAAAAGAACAAACCTAGTTGTGTTTAGATTGTGTGAATGTATCTAAAGCATAATAGCCTTGATAACCACACATTTAAGATTTCCATATGCAACCGCAAAATAGATTTGTTTCCTATCAAATTAATAAATAAACCCATTTTATAAAAACTGATATCTATCGCCTATGTGCAAGCACTAAAGAAATTATATAGACCTCTCAAAATCAAATGAAAAACAATCGTTTTACCTACATAAACAAAAAAATTAGTTAGTGCTTTATATAGAATATCAATGGCTCATGGGTGTGGACATGTGCGGACACACAAACACTTAAAAGGAACAAACCTAGTTGTGTTTAGATTGTGTGAATGTATCTAAAGCATAATAGCCTTGATAACCACACATTTAAGATTTCCATATGCAACCGCAAAATATATTTGTTTCCTATCAAATTAATAAATAAACCCATTTTATAAAAACTGATATCTATCGCCTATGTGCAAGCACTAAAGAAATTACATAGACCTCTCAAAATCAAACGAAAAACAATCGTTTTAGCTACATAAACAAAAAAATCAGTTAGTGCTTTATATAGAATATCAATGGCTCATAGGTGTGGACATGTGCGGACACACAAACACTTAAAAGGAACAAACCTAGTTGTGTTTAGATTGTGTGAATGTATCTAAAGCATAATAGCCTTGATAACCACACATTTAAGATTTCCATATGCAACCACAAAATAGATTTGTTTCCTATCAAATTAATAAATAAACCCATTTTATAAAAACTGATATCTATCGCCTATGTGCAAGCACTAAAGAAATTACATAGACCTCTCAAAATCAAATGAAAAACAATCATTTTACCTACATAAACAAAAAAATCAGTTAGTGCTTTATATAGAATATCAATGGCTCATGGTTGTGGACATGGTGTGTGGAGTCTCAACCTTTAAGCTTTAGCCTTCAATGTTCATGATTTATGGTTAAGTGTATACAATGTAGGATCACATGGTGTGACTAAATTACACCATAATATATAACTCACATATCAAATTGACTGTTAGAAAAATTAAGTAACCTTCATTAGTGATGTGCACATTTTGAAATGGTCAATATTTGATGATTAAATAAGAAAAATATGGGTAATTACTCGTCAAATTTAACCCATGACTATGACCAACCTCCTCCTACAATTGGCATGTTTACTATTTAGTATAGGGTTATATTTATGGTCTTATACATTGAATTAGGAAATCTACAATTTACCATGACAACCTCCTTCTACAATTGGCATATTTACTATTTAGTATAGGGTTATATTTATGAATTAGGAAATCTACAATTTTTTTTAGATAACCTAAACTAGGTGATGTTGCATTCATGCATATTCATGTAAATGTATTTTCGATCTATAAATATAAAAAATAAGTCTTGCATTTGTATTTACATCATGTTGATTAAAATTCTTAAAAGCACCACCATATCAAGTGCCTAGCTTGATCTCTATAACAATCTTTATCTCATGGGTGTTGGATTTTTCTCATCATTATATGCCATAAACGTAACATAGTCTTGGCTATTTTTTTTTGTATATCCACAACTACATTAGTTTTCTAAACTTTTAAAAAATAATTTCCTAAACCTAAATCACCAAATCATTTTTTAATTAAAAACTCAACTCACATCCTTTCCGGCCTTTCAATTCAAAAAATTTAGGGCTAACTTTATCTCTATAACCATCTTTAAACCTTTAAAAATTAATTTCCTAACCTAAATCACCAAATAATTAATTTTTTAATTAAAAGCTCAACTCACATCCTTTCCGGCCTTTCAATTCAAAAAACTTAGGGCTAACTTTATGTCCATAACCATCTTTATCTCACACGTGTTGGATTTTTCTCATCATTATATGCCATAAATGTAACATAGTCTTGGCTATTTTTTGATTTGAGATTAATTTTGTAGGTTTAGAAAAATAACGTGGTTGTGGATATATAAGAATAAAGCTAAATTCTTTCAAATCAAAAAATTTAGTTTTCTTACCTATATTTCACACCCACCCAATTTCACTTTTTGGAAACATTAATTTTGAACTTCTTCCACATATATGGTTAATGCAATTCGAAATAAATACACATTCTCTGTGTGTGCAGATAGCTTCTACCACATATATATGATACGAAATGTGGTTAATTATATGTGATATGATATGTGGTTAATGCAATTTTCGAAACAAAATTTATACACATTCTTTGCGTGTGCAGATAATGGCTGAAAAGCTAAAAAGCGCCGCTGCCGGGGATCGAACCCGGGTCACCCGCGTGACAGGCGGGAATACTCACCACTATATTTCAACGACATGCATGTTGTTTAAAAGGCAATCATTACACTTTGTAAACGTTGGTCTGGCAAATCCAAATAGTCACCACCATAGCACGGCAAATTATTTTTTTTGGGTTCAAAATCCCTTAAAACTTGCCTCGAAAATTATAATTTTCCAAAACATAGTATTAACCATGTAAACCTTTATTTTGAGGAAGGAAAAAAGGGCGGTAAAATTTGATATAAGTTGTAAAAGGAAAACATGTCTATGAAAACATATAATATTATTGCGACATATTCGAAATGGTTCATTAATTTACATAGTTATTGTGAACACTTATTTATTGAGTTGAGAGGTTCATTTTACAGTTCAATATGATGAGTAATGTTGTTTACCCGTGATCGATGAAAAATCTAAAAATAAAAATAAATAATAATTATACAAAACGTTTAAATGATGTCGGCTCATAAAAACATTTACACGCTCATGTTAGATCCGTATTTAAGATGGATCTATGCTGGTTTTATAGATTTTCTTTCAATGTGAGTGATCAATTCATGGTTTTGTTGCTTATAATTCCTCCAAAGTATGATGAGGTTCTATGAGCATGAGCATTGTATATGGAACTTTGATGTACCTTTGACAAAATCATGAACATGAGGAATTGTACCTAGGTGAATTTGCAGTATGTATGTATCTTGATTTGTCTCATCATAGTTGTTCGACGAAAATGAGTGTAGTGAAAATAGAGTCATGTATAATTCTAGAAGATCAAGGGTCTTTGGCCTTGACTCAATGGAAAATTGCTATTGAATCAATGAAAGTTGACATGGTCATTCAACCCATCAAACATACATACTGATCAACGGGATCTTGCATATGCCCTCAGTTTGTTGCGACCGAAATTCAAGGTAGCTGTGAGGAACAAAGAGCCTAACACTTCGAGGAGTTTGATAACTCTTGTTGTGGAAAGGATAAGGACTAAGACGGACCTATGAGACCAATTATGAATTTCTCTTTGAAGGCAGGTTAATGAAGAAAATAGTGGGAGGAGGGGTGTTGGGCCTAAAGCGACATCATGATTGGCAGATGCACCACCTTGGGATTGGGCTAAACCTAAGTGTGACACTTCTTATTTTTGCATTGTAAAGCATTTAATATGGTTTTGCCTCATCGTGGCTTATGTACATAGTTCATGTTTTATGTTGTCCTTTCTCACTTATTCTATATAAAAAAGAGGAAAGAGCCTTAGTCATTAATTATATGTATTTTTTTTATTTTTTATTTTTATCTTTTTTGTTTTTTGTTTTGGAGGTTTTATAGAGTGTAAATTTAGAGTTTATGTTAATAATAGGGATGAGTTTTGGTTTTATCACTTGCGTGATGCATAAGAAGGTCTAAATTGTGTGTGATCTAAACCCTAAACAAACAACATGGAGTGCTAGAGGAGTAAAAGAGTCTTGGAGCTTGGTATGAAACTTAGTTTGAAGAAGACTTGGAGATTAGGTTTATGTAATTGTAATATTCCATTGTAACATAATCTAGAGGTTTTAGTGCTTGTGAATTCCAAGAGAAGAAGACCTAGGGATTGTGGGATGCAAAGCATAGGATGAATAAGAAGTTTGGAAGCTAGTGCTAGGATTTCTCTCCTTATAATCATATGATATAAGAAATCATATTGTTTTAGTAATGTAAACCCTAATGTAAGACATGAGCATTAGAGGAGTGAAGAAGATCAAAAGTTTATGTGATGCAAGCTTGGAGAATCTCTTAGAAGACTTGTATGATGCAAGTAGTAGATCAAGGATGGATTTGTTGGTTTTCATGCCAACTTGTAGTTAAGCCTTTGGAGTAGCTAGGAGTAGCTTGGTGGGATGTATTGCTAGTTAATGATTGTTGGTTAGGGCTTATTGTTGATGGTGGATGCCCTAACTAGGGTTTGGATGCAATTGGAGTTTCCTAACCTAGGATAAGTAGATAGGACATGTTTCACTGGATCGTGATGACTTAATGGAATGTACTTCAATTTTCATTATGTTGAAATATGAAGTGTACCTTTGTTGTCCAAATATTGTGCATTGCATGTCTAAAAAATCAAACTTAGTTTCTCATGTTTATGAGTAACTTCTAGGGATATTTGTTGTGTTAATTTATCATGAACAATTAGCAAACCTATGAAGTGATTTAACAAGCTAAGATGGAACTAAAGGCATGGATTTAGGGTTGCCATAAATATGTTGTCATAAAGTATTTTTCAAATCTGATTTGTAAAGGGGATTAAGCTCTCAACATTGTGAATATTCTCCCATTGAAGTGCATTATTTTGATGGTTGTTTTATTGAGCTACCTAGTTATTTTGGTTGGACATAAGTAAAATATATGTTGTAATTAATTTTAGATTCAACCACAAGGCTAGAAAGAAACAAATCTAAAGAACCTCAAGTATTGAGATAATTTTTTCTAAATTTGTTTTACGAATAAATTCTTGAAATTTCCACAATAAAGTGGTGCACATTGCATCCATATGTGATCCTACAATATGTGGAATAGTAACCTTGCCTCCTGTAGTTGTAGATGATAGTAATGGAACAACATTTTCCTAAGTAACTTCCAAAAGAGACCCTTATTTGTCCTTTACATATATTGTGGTCATATAATCCCATATTTCCATTTAAAAAAAATATGTTTCTAGATGAGTCTCTTCATGAATTCGATAAACACAGAGAAAATGTTGTAGCTCAAGTTTTTACTATGTCCCATCAATGGGTAAACTTTCTATTACTTATTACAAAGTTCAACAAAAAATGTTAGATAACTCGACTTGGTGAAAGACTCAAGGCTGTTAATTCAATAATGGTGGTCTCAAGCACCTAGTATTGGTGACTCATGGTATTGAACTTATGGTATTACATGTAGTTAAATCCTTTAAAACCCATGGGTATTCTCCATTGTAATGGCCCAAAGTTGAGTGGAAGGCTCACTTGGTAGGGAGCAAGGTATTGGATCAGTTAACTATGTTTAAGTCAACTAGAGATGGTTTTTCTCTAGTTGGGGTTTTCCAGGGTAAATCATGGTATCCAATTTTTATGTGTATTCTTGCTATGTGTACCTATTATATTTTAATCTCTCTCATTTTTATAACAAGTGGTATTAGAGCCAAATGAAAAACTCAAGAAGAGAAGTTTCTAACTCGTCAAGGAAGAACTACAGTGTTTAGTCAATCTGCAAAGGGGTCAAGAGCAATGCATGAACAACCCACATGGGGATGGCATGAGATAATTGGCTCAACAAGAAAATGTAGAGGTAAAGATCAAAGCGAAGGTAGACAAAAATCATATCAGTATGTTGGTTGTGATGAAGTGACATGAGAACATTTGGTGTGAGCATGTATGTTGAAGCAAGAGTATGGTAACATAAGAACAAGTCTAGACGTAGACCTATGTAACAACCCCATCATCACCCTCCTTTGAATAATGTTGTAAACATTAAAATGCAAATTTATATGTATCAATGTAAATAATAAAACATGATGACTGGGCTAAGAGGGAGACTAATTCAGGCTATGTGGAGTGGAAGTCATGGGGGAAATGTCTTGTAAGTTTGTTTAAGGGAGGATACAAGTTTGAAGTCTACATTAATCAACCACGATCTCCATGTTGCATTTAAGAAGCAGATTGAGGTTGCGCAAAGGCCTGTGTAAGAGAGAGTTATCCGGATTGGATCATTAAATTATTTGACATCCATCTTGATGCATTTGGAGTGGAAAAATTGGAGGAATCAGCTCAATGGACTGTTTTTATTGGCGAGGCCAAGTTTGGAAAAACGAGGTCCAAAAATTTCCAGGAGCGTTTTGAGGCTTCAAACGACATATTTTGCATGTAAAAGTTTGCCCCTTATTAGAGCACATTTTCATGCTATTATACACACAAAGATAATTCCAATGATGCAATAATCACATCAATCGAAGTCCATATGAAAAAGTGATGCCACTCAGAAGTTGACCTTCATGTTTTCACACCTATAGTTCGGGAGGATGCCACATCACCCCCCGTTATTCATGGAAAAGGCCTAGCCATGTGTTTTTGATGTAAACAACTCTAGAAGAGTCTATTTTGTAACTCTAGTTAAGAGTTGATGTAGTCAAAGTTAACTACTAACATGCTATAAGGCTATGTTATAATCGGGCCACTAGGAGGAAGACACATTCGATTCTTTCGAGAGCATTTCCTTCCATCACAGAGCAAAGATAGCCAAAAGAGATAGGAGGTACAAGACACAGAGAGGATCTGTGTACTGTAGCAGCCCACATGCCACATGCATTACTTCTTTGTACTTGCAACCATATTTCCAGACAAAGAAAGAGAGCAAAGCAACCTCACCTTCCAATTGGGTTTTCTCCCAAAAGGGTTTCCTAGAGAGAATATCTTGTGTCTTATGTGTGCGTGAGCTTATTTTTTCATTCTCTACTTTTATCCTTGATTTACTTTTACATGCATGCACTAATTACAATAAAATCTACATATCTAGAAATTAAATAAAACGGTAACATTGTAGAATCTCATATTTTTAATATAATATTGGCAGATCCATTGTGACAAAAAGTCTAATGGAATATCCATGGAAATTTATAGATGGTTTGGTATCAGAGTAGGTTTATTTGGGTTTTTTTTGTGGAGATTGCAGGGATCTAGATTGGTGGGGCCAAAAATCGTAAAACCCTAATCATGGATGACGAATCTGTAAACGAACCTCGTGATCCTGTAGAGGTGAGTTTTTCGCGGCTCGAACAACAAATCACGGATATAGACGAAAATGTAATCCTCCCCATGGAAGCCCTAAGCAATAAGTTGGGGATATTTGGAGAAGACAGGGATTCAAATGCACACGAAAAATCAAAATGGGGAATAGAAGATCGGGGAGAAACGAAGAACCAACTGAATAAAGAGCTAGGAAGAGATCAACCCAATTCGAGTGTGGTGAATTAATTGCAGTCCTTGTTTAAATTGGAAGAAAAATTTGATATCAAGTCGCACCATAGGGAGATATACGCTCTAAAGCTAAACCACTGGTTGCAACAACTGGAAGTTTATTTTAGTGTCCATCAGATCAAGGGCAGAAGATATCATTTACGCGACTGAAATTGGAGGGCCATGCACTGAATTGGTGGGAGAGCCACACAAAAACCCTGAGGTTGGAGGTAGAATCTCTAGTGACTAAGTGGGAGGATTTCAAAACCCTAATTAAACCACAGTTTTATCCCATTGGGTATCAAGAGGACCAGTGGATCCAGTGGCATTACTTCAGGAAAAAGCTGGGCCAAAGTGTACATGAGTATACCACAAAATTAAGAAAGATGGCTATAATGTTGGGTATCTCTCCAAAGAACCCAGATGTACTCCTCAAGTATTTGGGGGGTCTGCACCGCCATCTACGTGAGCAAGTGTTGTTGTTCAAACTCAAAACAATGGACGAGGCTTGTGTATAGGCATAGTACCTGGAGAACAAAGTCCTCAAAAGAGTGCAATCAAGTGGATCGAAGCAAAAGGAGTAACAAGACAATTCTAAGGAGGGGAAGAAGAAGCAAAAGGGGGAAAGGATAAAAAGATGATAGCCACACCACACCAATGCAAAGATCATAGAAACCACTGCAACCACTGCAACATTGATGGCCATACAGAGGAGAAGTGTTGGAAGTTGCATCCAGAGCTAAACCCGAGGAATAAGAATAAAGATAATAAGGATAAGAATATCATGGCCACTGATTCGAGCAACCAAGTTGAAAGCATCTCGGACGTGGATGAGAAGATAGTTTGTACATCAACGTAGAAGAGTGAGAATATGAGTATCCTTCAACAACAAGAAGAGAAAGAAAAGAACAAACTCTTCCATATAAAGATCCAGGTCAAGAAGACAAAGATTGATGCTTTGTTTGACTCAAGATCACAGGCAAATCTCATTGCAGCAGATCTGGTCAAGAAGTTGGGGTTGGAAATTTGTGATCATCCAAACCCATATCCATTGGGATGGGTAAATAAGGATGTTGAGCTGAAGGTAACAAAATAGTGTCGAATTAGATTTAATATCAGTGTTGATTTTATTGATGAAGTAGATCTAGATGTGGTTCCTCTTGATGTATGTGGAATTGTGTTTGGGAGTCCATACATGTACACGCATGATTCAATATTCATGAGGGGAGCCAACCAGTACCAACTCATCAAGGATCTAGAATCGTTCATCATCGACGCAGACAAAAACAAGTCGAAAATTACACTGGTAAGTGCCAACCAACCCAAGAAATTGATCAGTTCTAGCAAGAAGTATGTTTTATTGTTTTTAAGAGAAATTTAGTCTATAGAGGGGTTAATAAGAGGCAAGGCATCCCTAGAGGGGTGTACTAAGAAAAAAAACAACAATTAGAGGAGTTGCTATAGACATACAAGGACGTGTTCCAAGAGCCTAAAGGGTTACCCCTAAGAGATAAGTGGAGCAAGAGATCCAACTATTGCCACACTCTCCATTGCCAAATATTGGGATGTACAGGCACTCTGTTATAGAAGCAAGTGAGGTGAAGAAACAATTGCAACAATGGCTGGAATAGGGTGTCATTCGACCAAGTACATCATCATTGTGCCAAAGAAGGATGGGACTTGGCTGATGTGTAGAGATTACATGGTGTTGAATAAAATCACGCTCAAGAACATATACCCCATGCCCAGGATAAATGATATGCTATATTAATTGCAACAAGCGAAGTATTTCAACAAGCTAGACTTGAAGTTTGGATATCACCAGGTTTGAGTCAAAGAAGAATATACATGGAATAACACCTTCAAAACTAGGCAAGGTTTGTACAAGTGGTTAGTTATGCCATTTGGCCTATGTAATGCACCAACTACATTTATGAGATTAATGAATGATGCACTATGACTTTTTATAAATTCATTTGTTATTGTCTATTTGGATGATATATTGGTATATAGTGCTACCTAGGAGGAGCATATGTCACATTTGACACAAGTGCTGGAAACATTGAAGAAGCATTAGTTGCAAGCAAATCTCAAGAAGTGTGAGTTTGCACAACTATCTTTGGTGTATATGTTTATGTGATTGGTGGAGGAGAAATGGAGATAGATCCTTCCAATATGGAGGCCATCATGAAATGGTCGGTGCCTACTAATGTTACAAATGTTAGGAGTTTCATTGGCGCAGCAAAATACCTGAGGAAATTCATAGCCTCATTTTAGCTGTAGCAGCATCACTCCATGCTATAACAACAAGTGGCAAGAGTTTCCATTGGGGAAAAGGTCTATACAAGACTCTCAACGAGTTAAAGAAGAAGATCAGTGAAACACTAGTTTTGGCATTACAAAAAATGCAGCAACCCTTTAAAGTGGAGACATATGCGAGTGGGTATGCTATGGGAGTTTTCTTAATGCAAGGAGGAAGGTCCATTTGCTACCATTCTGAAGTATTTCATGGGGCAATTTTTAACTACCCTACCTATGATAAGGAGCTCTATGCCATAGTGCAAGCTGTGAAGAAGTGGAAGCACTCTCTGATGGGAAATGAGACAATAATCCACATAGATCACCAACCGTTACAATACTTGCTAGCCCAAAATAAGCTACAAAAGACCAAGAATTACAAGTGGATGTGGGTTTTACAACAGTTTCATTTGGTGATCAAGTATAAGAAGGGTAGCACAAACAAGTTGGTCGATATGCTTTCAAGGCCACCCACATCAAAGATTGCAGCTTTGGGGACTCTTATGCACATGGAGCCATTCACCCATGATGCATACATATAGGCATATTCAAAAGATGAGGACTTCAAGGAGGTGTATCAACAGTTGCAGAGTCAAAGTCATGTGCATGATGGCGATAACATTGTTGACTACCATCTCTAGGATGGTTACTCTACAAGCTAGATAAGTCATGTGTTCCTAAAGGTGAGTGATTGTAGCTGATTAGAGAGGCACACACCTCCAAGGTCGTGCGGAACTTTGGTGTAGGGAAGATTGTGGATAAATTGTAGAGGTATGTGTATTGGCCCAAGATGCAAGAGAAAGTATCTAGGTTCATAAGAGGATGAATGCTTTGTTGTACCAACAAGCCTAGCAATAAGTAACATGATTTGTATCATCCCGTACCTGTACCTACTCATCCTTGGGAAATCATTTCCATGGAATTTGTGGGAGGTTTACCGAAAAATAGGAAGGGACATGACTATAGTTGTCAGGTTTAGCAAGATGTGTGTTCTGATGCCCTATAAAAAGACCATCAGTGGACAAGAAGCAACAAACTTGTTCTTTGGACAAGTGTGGGTGCACTTTGGGATACCAATGAGCATAATTTCAGATAGGGATACTAGATATCTCAATCCATTCTAGACTACAGTGTGGGAGAAGATGGACACAAATTTGAAGAGATCTACAACATTCCATCCCCCAGACAGACTGGCATACATAAGTAGTCAATAGGACTTTGGTGCAAATTTTGAGGGTTACAAACAAAAGCATTCAAAGACTTGGGATGAAAATAGGGTATATATACAACATTCTTATAATAAGCAGTCCACACTTCTATAGGAAAGTCCCCATTTGAGACTTATTTTGGATATTCCCCCCCTTCACCTTTGGATATTGCATATGGGAAACAAGGAGGAGTGAAGGAAGATCTTATGGGAGATAATTTGAGGGTTGAAAATTTATAGAGAAGATCAAGAAGATCCATTTAAAAGTACATGAAAAACTACAAAAGTCACAGGAGAAGTATAAGTCCAGGCATGATCATCACAAAGCAGAGAAACCATTTAAGGTGGGAGACAGAGTATGGCTACAATTGAACAAGGAGAGGATGCAGGGGCCTGGTAAGAAAATCAAGGATATCATATATGGTCCCTTTGAGATACTGGAAAAGGTGGGTGATAATAGCTATCGACTCATTTTACCACCATATATATGCATTTACTTGGTTGCGAATGTAGAGAATTTGAAACTTTATGAGCCTTCCATGTTAGATCAGGAAGAGGAACATGTCCTAGCTTTCGTGGAGGATTTGGCACTAGACGCTTAGGCAGAGTTAACAAAAGATACAATTTTGCAAAAGAGGTCCAGAACTACAAAACAAGGGTTACAAGACCTTTGGCAGATTAGGTTGAAGGGACAACTTCCAGGAAAAGCTAAATGTTACACTCGAGAGAAGGTAGAGGAAAACATTCCTCATCTCATTCAGTAAAAGATTTTGGGGACCAAAAGCCTCCCAAAATGGGGAGGTGTGATCCGAATTGAATCATTATATTATTTGTCATCCATATCGATGCATTTGGAGTGGAAAAAATGGAGGAATCAACTCATGGGACCATTTTTACTGGTGGGGCCCAGTTTGGCAAAAGGGGGTACAAAACCTTCCAGGAGCGTTTTGAGGCTTCGAACGATGTTTTCTGGGGGTAAAATTCCACCCCCATTAATGGAGCACCTTTTCATGCTATTCTACACACAAAAAGCTTTCCAACGATGCATGAATCATGCCAATCAGAGTCTGTATGCAAAACTTATGCCACTCAGAAGTTGACTTTCATGTTTTCACACCTATAGTTCGGGAGGATGCCATGTCATCCCCCATTATTCATGAAAAATGGGGTAGCCATGTGTTTTTATGTAAAAGACTCTAGAATATTCTATTTTGCAACTCTAGTTAAGAGTTGATGTAGTCAAGCTTAAGCACTAGTAGGCTATCGGGTTGTGTTATAACCAGGTCACTAGGAGGAAGAGGCATTTGATTCTTTCGAGAGAACTTTGTTCCATAGCAGAGTAAAGATAGCCATGAGCGATAGGAGGTAGATCACATAGAGAGGATATGTGCACTATAGCAGCGCATGGGCCATAGGCGTTACTTCTTTGTACCTGCAACCATATTTCCGAACAGAGAAAGAGAGAGAAGTGACCTCACCTTCCAACTGGGTTTTCTCCCAAAAGCATTTCCCAGAGAGAATATCTTGTGTCTTGTGTGTGTGTGTGTGATTATTTTTTCATTCTCTACTTTTATGCTCGATTTACTTTTACATGCATGCACTAATTACAGTAAAATCTACAGATCTAGAAATTAAATAAAACTGTAATAATGTAGAATCTCATATTTTTAATATAATATATCATATATGTTGTGACAAACTGTCTAGTGGAATATCCACGAAAGTTTACAAATCACAGAGGCATGGATGGATAGGCATTTAAGCCTGCATATGGAGCTACTTCTGAGAGGAGGAGACAAAGGCATTGACAACCCTCATTTATGCCTGCGCATGGGTTGTCGTTGAAAAAAAACACAAGGGTAAAATACATTTTAATGATACATATGGGCTTGGAGGAAAAAGAATGAACACATACACTACAGGTAGTATGTGAGGTTCTGGTTAACATGCCACCATACAATTTGTTGGAAAAAGAGGACAAACGAACATAAAAAAACACAAGAAGGAGACACAAAAGAATAGAGGAGAACACGTATGAGTGTAGGGGAATAACCAAAAAGGAAATAATTGTCTGTGAGACCAAGTGGAGAGGAGGATAAATTATTACAGTGGAGAATAGAATGTGTAACAAGTACCCTAGATCCTTGTTGGTGTATCATGAAGATCTTAAGTAGAGCTCTGGATTCCCAGTTCTTTTGTTAACAAGTGGAGGCTAGCTCTCTAGATTCCTGGAATGTTGTAGAAGACAGGTGGAGGCACTAGGTTTTGGATTCATGATTTTCAAAATAGGTGGAGAGTGTTGGGTCTCTAAACTCTTGTTGTGTTATTGGTGTGGAGAAATAGAGTTTTGTATTCCTTATGCTGATGTGATTGCTAATATGGAAAAGAAATTAAATAAATTGCTTTAGCATAGAACATACCTAAAATTAACATAGAAAAAGTTCGATCTCTTGGCCTCTGTTGTGCTGGTGTGTCCTCAACCTCTCCTCCAAATTTTAAGAAATTTCGACAATGGGATTGCGATATATATATCCCAAGCCCTAGCACTGAGACCAAACGTTTCCCTGGTGTTCCCTAGGCTAGTACCTCATTGGGTCAATTTGGAACCTCTAAGTGGAAACTCTCATTTTGATCCTTTCTGCTTCCTTGTTTAGGTTAATATCATCATTGGTTGCTAAATTCCCTCCCCTTAACCTAGGTTGCATCCACTTGGCCTTGTGTGGTCCCATTTCTCATCAAAGGCAATTCTTTCAAGACAATCGGGAATCCAAGTTTTGCAAGGATTTTAGGGATTGGGAGACTCCTTTTCATGTCATTTTCCCTTTACCTAGATCTTAAATCCTCACCTCCTTTTCCTACAAAGCTTTGTACCTTGCTTGAAGAGAAAGCAAGCTCCATTCTTAATCTCCTTCTAGGAAAAGGATCATTAAGATCACTTCACATCCATTTGTTGATTCATCATTCATAAGTGAATTTCTATATACCGGGTCTCCTCCCATCGGTGAAAATTCGTGAAGAGTACGGAGCCTTAGCTGTGGTGACAGTGGGCTAAGTCTCCATTGTTGTCCTTGACCTAGCAGTTGCTCCTTTAGGATTCCCTTTTAGGTCCCCTGCTAGTTTGAGCAATAACATTTTCGTGCTATATTATTTTGATGCTATTGTTGGGGAGGAAGAAGGTCTACCTCCCCAGTGAATCAATGAGGAATTGACACTAATGACATCTATAAGCATTCCTTTGGTGACTCCACTCATTGTCCAAACCCCTAGTTTACTTGAAGGCGACAACATTCCACCTTTAACTAGGGATGCTGCAAAAAGGGGAGAACGAACTTCATCACCTGTTGGAACACCCTTCTCCCAGAATTTGAGAAATTCAGTTATTCATCCCCAAAGATGCCATCTAGTTCTAACATTGACCCAAAATGAAACCAACCCAAGATGACCAAAAGTGAAAGACACTTGGTTAGTGTCTTCGCCCCTTTGAAATTGAGTGATGATCCCAAACCATTCCCTGAAAAATATAATTGATGGTTACCCAAGTTCAAAGGGAATGCTACTAGGACTGCCCATGACTTTATTAAGGAGTTCTATTGGCACATGTCCCCTAGGATGATCTTTGATATAAATAGGCTCATGATGTTTTTCGCTCTATTGCTTGAAGGACAAGCAACATAATGGTACCTTAGCCTTCCCCCATCATCCATAAAAGACTCTGATGACTTTGAAGTCCTATTCATGAAGAGGTGGTCATGCAATGCCCAAGGAGCCTTTAAAATTGAAAAATTCTATCACAAAACCAAGGGAAGGGAAGACGTGCGGAATTCATTCAAAAATTTGATAGGGTAGTCAAGGATATACCTAATCATTTGAAACCATCCAAAGCTAATATTCTTGATAAATTCATAAAAGTTGTGGGTGGCCACTTAACCTATGTATTAAGGGACAAGAAACCTTCCACATTCGCTGAAGCCAAAGAGATAACAATGGAAGTTGAGGAAAACCTATGAATCTCTAAGGTAGTCACTAACCACCCTAGAGCTAAAGCAGAGGTCAAGAAGGAGAAGTCCAAAGATCAACACGAAGAAACCCTCCTTTCCATCCTCAAGAAAATGGGGAAATTCACTACAGAAGCCAATGCACGCGACAGTGTTATCATGAATAAAATCACTGCCTTGGAAAAGGCTCAAAAATCCAGTTATATTCCAAAATGAAAACCCTTTTCCAAAAAGCAAGGTGAAGAATATGTCCAAGCTCATCTCAATTCCCAAACACTTTGGCTCCAACTAATGTTGTTGAGCCAGATTCATCTTCTGAGGACGACATAAGTGAAGAGGGAGAGAGTGAGGATGAACAAATTGATGAGTTAGCTAACCTTGTGGAATCTGACATCTTCAACATTTTTCTTGGGGGCTCTAGCACACACCCTCCCATTAGTGAGGTCGCCCTTAAGGAAGGAAAGGAAGAATCCATTCTTAACTATGATAGCAAGGGAAGGTTCAAAGGGGCCCAATATTCACGAAAGGAAAATAACAAAGACCCTACAACCTCCAAGGAACCAGGTAAAGAAGACTCATTGCCCAAGCGATCCCCTCCCAAGGAGTCTCTCCCTGAAATTCCTCCTAAGAAAGATCCCCCAACCAAAGCCAATTCAAAAAGCGATCCTGCAAGGAAGGAAAACATCAAGAAAGAGAAGGAAAAATAGGCTAAGCTTGACATTGACATAGGGGCTGCCGTAGGAAAAATAACCATACCTGTTCCTTTGAAAGAAATTGCAAAAGTTCTTGAGCAACAACAATAAATCAAGGAGTCCCTAGGTATTCAGGAAGAAGAATTACCCGAAGACTTACAAAACATTCATATTCCTGACCGAAACCCTAGGTGTGAACCATTTATGCTCACTTTGGCCGTTAATAACCTCTTCTTACACAATTGTATGTTAGACTCACAGGCTTCTGTGAATATCATGCTCTTAAAAGTTATAAAGCAATCGGGTCTCAGCGTCACTCGGTCATACAAGAAGGTATGTGGTTTAAGCTACAAGCCTATGGAGGTGGAAGGTTACATAAAGGACCTTAAGGTTTCTTTGGCTAGGAACCCCGACATATCCCTTCTCATGGATGTTTCTTTCATTGATATTTCTAATGTGTGGGGAATGCTATTATCTATCAAATGGGGGGCTACCATTGGGGGTCATGTTCAAATGGACTTATCATATGCTACCATTCAACAATCTGATGGAACCCCTTTTATCCTTTATAGGGAACCCACCTACCTCTCTCATGCAATTAAGCCTGGACCATATTACAGAACACATGAAATTAAGAAGTCTTCTCCTATTCTCCAGGCTCAAGAAGTTTGTATTTTCAAAAGACCAATTTCTAAAACAAGCAAAAAGTGGAAGCCTAAAAAGGAATATAAGGCCAGGGATTTGGTCTTGGTGGATAGAGACCCAATGCCTATCAAGACTCGTGGAAAAGTTGGGGAGGACTATTATTACATTGCTAAACTCAACAACGAACTTTGGCTGTAGCCGGCCAAATTAAGTCGTATCGCCCCTTTCCTTGAGACTTGATATTGTATCATATGCATGGTAGAGTAGGATGCATGGCATGTTGATTTTGCTAGAACTAATGTAATATGATTTTTATCATGCTAGATTAGTTGCATTTAGCTTCTTTTTTACCAAAGAAAAAAAAATTGCATTTTCCTTCTACAGGTCGATTTTATGGGCCTCATCCAAGCATATGCAATAATGAGACACCAAGAAAGCATGTTGCCCCGTGTTTTCATCTATTATATGTGGTTTGCGGTAACCAAGAGATTGCTAGAGTTCGTGTGACCTTCCATTCAAGTAGCTTCGTCCACTTCTTTGAGAGATCACGTCCTAGTTGGAGTCAGATGTTACCCACCATTTTGTGGATGATATCCCTAGGAGGATTTTTTTCTCCAAGATGGTCCTCAACCAACAGCCCCTTGCAGCCACCAATTAGCTCGTTGTGCCACTTCTCCGCCACCTAAGCCAGCCATGTGGTCCCTCACCCATCTGCCATGATCGTATGTTTGAAGGTGCGCCTCCTGAACTTAATGGTATGACTTGTCATTTGGTAATTGAGTATTATAGTTTGCTTCTCATGGACACTTCTGGGAATGGATTAATGGGGGGATTAAATTGAAGGAATGAGCTAGGTTTGTGCTCTTGTCCCCTAGACCGCTTTTGGATGGTAACCATGGATTCTAGTCCTGTGGGATCTCTTTTACTAACCCTTTAGCTTTAGGGATGGTACTTCATGAGAAACCCAGACTTTGGTTGTATGGTCTCCCACTCCATCATCCACATATATTGCCCCCTTTCCACTCATTATAACCCCATTCATCATTTCCCCCACCTGGGTCCACATTCCTCCACTGGTTCCACATAAGGTTAGCTTTCCCCTTCCCCTTGCCCACACCTTGGGTCAGACCTAGAATGATGCCCTCAAGGTTGATGCAGCTGAAAAGAAAAGTAAAGGCATAATTGGCCACATTCAATAGGAAAATGCACCATAAAATGAAAAAAAAGGTCAGGACAAACACATTTAGCACGTACGTAAACGCCAATACATGAGCTCTACCCCATCATGATGGCCATCACCCCGATTCCTATAGGCCCTAGACGAACCTTCTTTATCATTTAGGAACTAGTGATTTTCCCAACCCCTGGTGGGAAATGAATCTCCCTACCTTAAAAGTGTTATCCACTGTTATGTCTCACACATCATGCTCTTACCCCTTGAGCCCTGAATAATTAATTAAAGAAAAATCATAAAAAGCAAAAGAAATATATCATAAAAAGCAAAAGAAATATAAAGAAGGGTAGAAAAATCAAGGTTGGGGGCACCTCATGTACCATGATTTATCACTCCTATACATTGTATACCCAAGTGTGGGCTTCCCTTTTACTAGCTACCCTTGTACCTTAGCATGTGGCCCAGGGTTGCCACTTTTCGTTCCCTACTCCATTCATCCATGTACCAGAAGCCACCACCTTTTAAAGGATCTCCCTTGGACATATTATCCCCTTTAGAAGTAGAAACCATCTAATAGGGTACTCGATTAACCCCATTTGGAGCTTGGAGACATTGGCATATCCCAGTGCTAGTTATGGAAGGGCATGCTTGTTATTTTTTGGTAGGATCGAAAGTGCAATAGCCTTGAAAATTGGTGGAGAGGCTAAGGCACATGAGCTCTAAAGAATCCAAACATTGTTTGGTGAAAGTCCACCTGGATTGTATTTTATTAAAATAATTAATATTTTTAATGGGGTTTTTAAGTCTAAACTTAGGAGCATTAAAATATTAATGGGTATTAATAAAAATATGGGTGAGAATGATCTAGAAGGTGGATCAAGTCATGTTTTAATCTTAGCTGTTGATTAGAGACTTAATCTCGGTCATTGAAGACTCAACATAAAAAGTATAAGATGAAGGCTTGAGGTTCACTTGAAGACACATAGAGAGTTGATTAGTCAGTTCGATTTTCCTAGGACAGGGTTTGCTAAGGAATTTGAACCAGTGATCAAGTAGTGAGAATCAGAGACAATTATGGAAGGAAGTGATTTCTAGTTCTAGTGAATACATGGAGAAGGATAATAGAGCTAGCGTTGGTCCAAGAAGGGACATCATAGCGGCTGAAGGAGATTGACGAAGAGGGTCAGTGCAGAATCTGGAGGAGGTTGACGCAAAAGTGTTGGGGATGAGCAGAGTTCAGTCTTGGGTATCAAAGTAGGTGATTGGCAAGAGAAATCATGATTTCTCAGTAGTAGAATAAACAACAATCCAAGTTGACGCAGTCAGAGGGATCCCCCATGCAGAAATCACGCAGAACTTGTGTAGGCTCATGTAGGGACTGCAAAGTTTTGTTTTGTGGTAGCTTTGGATGTGCTCTAGCCATGAGATTTCCAAGACCCAAAAATAGTTTGGGGAAATTCCACCCAGATGGAGAAATATTAAAATAATTAATATTTTTAATGGGGTTCCTAAGTATAAACTTAGGAAAATTAAAATATTAATGTGTATTAATACAATATGGTTGAGAAAGTTCTAAATGACAAGGATCAAGCCAAATCTAATATTACTTGTTGATTAGGGACTTAATCTCAGTCGTTGAATCGTCAACAGGAAAAGTATAAGAGGCTTGAGGGTCAGTTGGAGATACACCAAGTTGATCAATCAATTCGATTTTTTGGGGCAAGGTTTGCTAAGACATCGAGTTGGTGATATGTTGCAGTGAGGGGCAGTTTGGCAAAAGGCAGAGATAGTGTTGGAGAGACAGTGCAACGACAACCTGGGGTGATGCAGAGGCAGCCAAGGCTGACGCAGAGGTTAGGAGGGCTAGCGTTGGTGAAGCATGAGGCCAAGAAACTGACGCAGGCAAACACAAACAAATGCAGACTTGACGCTAGGCAGAAAGCGCTGTGCATGGTGTTTTCGTGGCACAAACTGAGAGCAAAGAGGCAGATGCAGATCCGTAGAGCGTGACACAGTTCCAAAGGTTAGCTTGGAGCAACTTTCACTGTCTAGCTAAGGAACAATGGAAGTCACTGTAGGGCCAATTATCCAATTGCTGATTAACCGGAATATTTGTCTCGGGAGCAAGGTACTTCTGTCGAGGAAAATCTCTGAAGGGTGAGCCATTTTTGGCACCCTTGTTGTATTCAGAAAACTGTATAATAATAAAACCCTCATATCTGCTACACCGGTTTTCCCGCATTGGGTTTTTCCGAGGATCGCTGTCCAAAAATAACAGTGTCCCTTGTGTTGTCTTAGTTTATTTCAGTTGTTGATCTGTATGTTTGTGAAGGTTGCAATTGTGTTTATTTCGATATTTATGCATATAAATAACTTGTTAATGTAAATAACAGGTAGGAGATAATAAACCAGATATTGCGGTAGGGGTTTCTAATATGTCAGATTCAGAAATTTTCACACAGTGTGCTGGGTACAGAGCCATAGAGGGTGACGCAGTTCCAGAAGTTAGCTTGGAGCAACTTTCACTGTCCAGCTAAGGAAGAGTGGAGGTCACTGTAGGGCCAATTATCCGGTTGCTGATTAGCCAGATTATCTATCTCCGGAGCAAGGTACTTCTGTCGAGGAAAATCTCTGAAACGTGAGCCATTTCTGGTACGCTAGTTGTATTCAGAAAACTGCATAATAATAAAACCCTCATATCTGTTGCACTGATTTTCCCGCATTGGGTTGTTCTAGAGACCATTGTCCAACTAAAACGGTGACCCTTGTGTTGTCTCAGTTTATTTCAGTTGTTGATCTGTATGTTTGTGAAGGCTGCAATTGAGTTTATTTCAATATTTATGCATATAAATAACTTGCTAATGTAAATAACAAGTAGGATATAATAAACCAGATATTGCAGTAGGGGTTTATGATATGTTAGATTTAGAAATTTTCACACATAGTGGGCTAGGAATAGAGCAAAATCTTCAGAATCAGTGTGAGAGAATTCTCAGTGATCTTCTTTGAGTGGATTTCCATTTTTCTCTAGGGAATCCAAATTGTATTCAACTATTTACTGCCAATAATAAGAATATCCTGTTGTTGATTAGTCGGAATATCTGTCTCCAGAGCAAGGTACTTTCGCTGAGGAAAATCTCTAAAGGGTGAGCTATTTCTGGCACCCTAGTTGTATTAAAAAAACTACATAATAATAAAACCCTCATATCTGCTACATTGGTTTTCCCACATTGGGTTTTTCCGAGGACAATTTTCCAAAAACAAGTGTGTCAATGTGATTGTTCATATGCTGACGTTTCTCTTGCCTTTTAATTTTCAGTTCTAGTTTGTGAAGTCTGCAACTGAATTTATTTTGGTATTTACTGAAGTATTGGTAAATAACTTATCACAAATAAGTAGGAGAAATAAATCAATTATTGGAGCAAATTTTCACATGGTATCAAAGCCAAGTTCCGGCAAGATGGAAGCAAAGAAAAAGGGCATGGAGAACAATAGGGATCAAAATATTTCCGAATTAGCTTCCAAGCTGGAAGAGGGGTTTGCTTGCTTATCAAGTTCTGCATCAGCCGAGAACTCGTACATTGATAGCAGGGCTTCAGCTCATATGACTGGAGAACGAGAATATTTATCGAGCTATCAGGAGGAACATATTTACTTTGAAATCACAATGGGTAACAGGATGAAGTGCACCCTAGTAGGAAAAGGAACCGTTATATTCCAAACAACAACAGGAAATAGTCTTCAAGCCACGAATGTATTGCATGTGTCAGGTATGGGAATGAATTTCATTTCTGTCTCTTAATTACAAGATAAGGGATATGATATATACTTCATTGGTAACAGAGTATATGTCAAGCATCCAAACTGGAAAAAGAGGGTCCAAATTGGAACTCAAAGCCTTAGATTATACAAGTTGCAACTCGAGTCTCCTATGGCACTGATAAGTAGTAATGTCAATGGAGAAAAAGAATTAAATGAGTTGTGGCATAGGAGGATGGGACAATACATCATGCGGTATTACAGATGCTCAAGGAAATTGTTATTGGGGTTCCAGTGCTTACTACCAAGCATGATGATACATGCAGAGGTTGTATCCTAGGTAAGTACGCCAAAGTAGCATATTTCATAAGCAATAATAGAGCTAAGAGTGTATTGGGGTTAATAAACTCGGACATTTGTAGTCTGATGTCTACAAGGCCCATTAGTGGCATTAAGTATTTTGTTACATTCATAGATGACCATTCCAAGAAAACTTGGATCTATTTTTTGAGAACCAAGGATCAGTTCATTGATTGATTGAAAGACATTAAGGCCCTGGTGGAAAACCTGACAGGAAGGAAGATCAAGATATTGCGCTCAGACAATGGCAGAGAATACACGGACAAGAACTTCATTGATTTCTGTGCAAGATAAGGGATTCGAAGAGAATGGACAACACTCTATAATCAAAAACAGAATGGAGTCATAGAAAGGAAGAACAAAACTATTATTGGAGCAGCAAAGCCGATGTTATATGATCATAATCTACCCAAGTTTTTATGGGCAAAAGCATGCAGCATGGCTATACACATTCAGAACAGGACTCCTCATAGGGCTTTAGGAAAGAGACACCAAAGGGAGTTTTTGCGGGGAAGAAGCCAGAAGTAAGTCATCTTAGGATATTCAGAAGTGTAGCTTATTACCATATTCCAGAAGAGGAGCGGAACAAGTTAGAGCAGATTATCGAAGTTGGGTATCTAGTATGTTACAACGAGACTTTGAAGGTGTACCGTATCTATATTCCAAGCAGCAGAAAGACTGTGGTAAGGCGAGATGCAAAGTTCATGGAAGATAGAGCCTTAAGGAAATCTCGTGAGATGCCATTTAAAGAACAGGATGAGGATGCTCCTCTAGTCCAGCAACAGGGATCAGATCTGGAAGGAAAACAAGTATCTGGTTCAAGCACGGTAACCAGTACTAGAATCTCCTCAAGAGAAGAGCCAAGAGTGTCACAACAAGTATAGGAAGACGAACAAATGGATCCTCCCACCATCAATGGAAGAACTAACCAAGAAGTACGACAGACTCTGCGGGACGCAAAGGAATTTGTTGGAGCTCTTACATCCGAGAAAAGGCAGCCTAGACAACCTGACAGGTACCAAGCATTGGTAGCTCAGGTCGAAGAACCCTCTAGTTTTCAAGAATTCGTACAACACCAGGTATGGGTTGATGCCATGGTAGAAGAGTACAATTCTATCATGACAAATGATGTTTGGGAAATTGTACCAAGACGAGAAAACATATCAATTGTAGGTTCGAGATGGATCTACAAGATCAAATATGCTATAGATGGCAGTGTAGATAAGTACAAGGCTAGGTTTGTCGCAAAAGGATATGCACAGAAGGAAGGAATAGACTATGAGGAAACCTTTGCCCCAATAGCTCGGTATACCTCTATCTGATCCATTATATCCCTTGCAACACAGATGCAATGGGAGGTTCACCAAATGGATGTCAAGACAACGTTCTTGAATGGGGTGATAGAAGAAGAGGTATATATCGAACGCCATAAGGTTTCGAAACGCATGAAAAGAGAAATCATGTATGCAGGTTGAAGAAAGCCTATTCCGAGCTAACACAAGCACCTAGAGCTTGGTATGGTCGAATTGACAACTACTTACAGCAGTTGGGATTCATCAAGAGCAATGTTGATCCCAATCTTTATTATCTGCTAGCAGAAGGTGAGTTTTTGATTCTAGTATTGTATGTGGATGATCTATTTTTTACAGGATCATCCAGACTCATATAGGATTGTAAGAAGAACCTGGAAACTGAGTTTGATATGAAGGATTTGGGGCTAATGCACTATTTTCTGGGATTGGAAGTTTAGCAGCAGCATGGTGATTATCTTCCTTGGCCAAGGAAGATATGCATCAAAAATTCTGAAAAGATTCACAATGCAAGATTGTCGACCTATGGCTACGCCTATCATTAACAATTGGAAGAAAATAGATACTTCAGGATAAGGAAGTGGACCCCACCTTATACAGACAACTAATTGGGTCACTTATGTATCTGGTCAACACCAGGCCAGACTTGTTGTAAACACCCTTAGTCAGTTCATGGTGGAACCAAAAAGGACGCAATGGGCAGCAACAAAGAACATTCTTAGGTATATGCAAGGAAGAATAAATTTTGCATTAAGGTACACCAAGGGAAATGCTATCAAATTGAATCGATTCGCTAATGCAGACTGGGCAGAAAGTTCAGTAGACAGGAAAAGTACCACTAGGTATTGCTTCGGTATTGGATCTGGGATGACCTCTTGGTGCAGTAAGAAGCAAAAGTTTGTAGCTCTGAGCTCTACTGAAGCTAAGTATATATGGCAGCTAGCAAAGCAACATGTGAAGCTATATGGCTCAAGAAACTGCATGTAAATCTATTGAGGAGAAAGATGGAAGTGACAAGGATCTCTTGTGATAATCAGAGTTGTATCAAGCTCTCTGAAATCCATTATTTCATGATCGCTGCAAACACATTGATATTTGGTGTCACTTTATCAGAGACTGTATTCAACGTGGAGCTGTACAATTGGCATACACTCCCACAAGAAATCAGGTGGCAGACATACTCTCCAACGCTGTAGGAAGAGCCAGGTTTGTTCAATTTTGAGAATAGATGGGTATGTTGGAAAATCCCTTTCAATAGAACGATGCAGTGTTTGAGAGGGAGCTGTAGTACAGATGCAGCAGTGTCAGTGGCAGTGTCACGGGAAACAGTACAATAGCAACAACAACATAGTGTTGGTGGCAACAACAGTGCAAAAAGGAAGTGCTTCAGAAACATCACAACATGCAAGTGGACATTGTTGCTAGAGCACTTTCCTCGCTAAGAGGGAGTGTTCGTTTTTGGTAGCATAGGAAGTGCTCTAGCCTTGAAAATTGGCGGAGAGGCTAAGGCACATGAGTTCTAAAGAACCCATAAACCGTTTGGTGAAATTCTACCTGGATTGTATTTTATTAAAATAATTAATATTTTTAATGGGATTTCTAAGTCTAAACTTAGGAAAATTAATTAACGGGTATTAATCAAAATATGGGTGAGAATGATCTAGAAGGCAGATCAAGTCATGTTTTAATATTAGTCATCGATTAGAGACTTAATCTTTGTCGTCGAAGACTCAACAAGAAAAGTATAAGATGGAGGCTTGGGGTTCACTTGAAGATACACATAGACTTGAGCAGTCGATTCGATTTTCCTAGGGCAGGGTTTGTTAAGGAATTCGAACCAGTGATCAAGCAGTGAGGATCAGAGGTAGTTTTGGAAGGAAGTCATTTCTAGTTCCAATGAACACACAGAGAAGGATAATAGAGCCAGTGTTGGTCCAAGAAGGGACAAGCGTACTAGCTAAAGGAGATTGACACAAAGGGTCATCACAGAATTTGGAGGAGGTTGACGCAGAAGTGGTGGGGATGAGCAGAGTTCAATGTTAGTATGAAAGTAGACGATCAGCAGGAGAAATCTCAATTTCTCAGCAGTAGAAGTAGCAGTGGTCCAGGTTTATGCAATCAGAGGGAGTCCCCATGTAGAAATCATGAAAAGCCTGCATAGGCTCATGCAAGGACCGCAAAGTGGGCTGGGAAAAAAGCAAAATCTTCAGAATCAGTGTGAGAGAATTCTCAGTGATCTTCTCTGAGTGGATTGCCATTTTTCTCTAGGGCATCCAAATTGCATTCAAACATTTACTGCCAATAATAAGAATCCCTAGATCTGTTGCACCGGTTTTCCCACATTGGGTTTTTCCGAGGATGATTGTCCGAAAACAAGTGTGTCAATGTGATTGTTCATATGCTGATGTTTATCTTGCCTTCTAATTTTCAGTTCTAGTTTGTGAAGTCTGCAACTGAATTTATTTTGGTATTTACTGAAGTATTGGTAAATAACTTATCATAAATAAGTAGGAGAAATAAATCAATTATTGCAGCAAATTTTCACATGGTATCAGAGCCAAGTTCAGGCAAGATGAAAGCAAAGAAAAAGGGCATGGAGAACAGTAGGGATCAAAATATTTCCGAATTAGCTTCCAGGCTGAAAGAGGAGTTTGCTTGCTTATCAAGTTCTGCATTAGCCGAGGATTGGTACATTGATAGTGGGGCTTCAACTCATATGACTAGAGAATGAGAATATTTCTCGAGCTATCAGGAAGAACAGATTTATTTTGAAATCACAATGGTTAACAAGACGAAGTGCACCCCAGTAGGAAAAGGAACCATTATATTCCAGACAGCAGCAAGAGATAGTCTTCGAGCCACGAATATACTGCACGTGTCAGGTATGGGAATGAATTTGATTTGTCTCTCACTTACAAGATAAGGGATATTATGTATACTTCATTGGTAATAAAGTATATGTCAATCATCCAAAGTGGAAAAAGAGGGCCCAGATTGGAACTCGAAGCCACTGATTATACAAGTTGCAACTCGCGTCTCCTATGGCACTGATAAGGAGTAATGTCAATGGAGAAAACGAATTAATGAGTTGTGGAATAGGACGATGGGATACTTACATCATGGGCCATTATGGATGCTCAAGGAAACTGTTACAGGGGTTCCAGTGCTTACTACCAACTATGATGATACATGCAGAGGCTGTGTGCTAGGTAAGTACACCAAAGCAGCATATTCCAAAAGCAACAATAAAGCTAAGATTGTATTGGGGTTAATATACACAAACATTTGTGGTCCGATGTCTACAAGGGCCATCAGTGGCACTGAGTATTTTGTTACCTTCATAGATGACCATTCCAGGAAAACTTGGATCTATTTTTTGAGAACCAAGTATGAGGTCTGTGATCGGTTTAAAGACATTAAGGCTCTAGTGGAAAACCTTACAAGAAGGAAGAAAGATCAAGATATTGCGCTCAGACAACGACGGAGAATACACAAACAAAACTTCACTGATTTTCGTGCAAGAGAAGGGATCCAAAGAGAATGGACAACACCCTATAATCCAGAGCAGAATGGGAAGAACAGAACTATTGTTGGAGCAGCAAAGTCGATGTTATATGATCATAATGTACCAAGGTTTTTATGGGGCAAAAGCATGCAACACAGGTGTACACATTCAATACAGGACTCCTCATAGGGCTTTAGGAAAGAAGGCACTAGAGGGAGTTTTTATGGGAAAGAATCCAGAAGTAAGTCATCTCAAGATATTCAGAAGTGTAGCTTATTTCCATATTCTAGAAGAGGAGCGGAGCAAGTTAGAGCAAACTAGCAAGTTAGAGCAGACTACCGAAGTTGGGTATCTAGTAAGTTAAAACAAGACTTCAAAGGCGTATTGGATCTACATTCCGAGCAGTAGAAAGATTGTAGTAAGGCGGGATGCAAAGTTCATGTAAGATAGAGCCATCATGAAATCTTGTGAGATGCAGTTTGAAGAACAGGATGAGGATGCTCCTCTAGTCCAGCAACAAGGATCAGATCTGGCAGGAAGACAAGTATCTGGTTTAAGCACAGTAACCGGTACTAGCATCTCCTCAAGAGAAGAAGAGTCAGGAGTGTCACAACAGGTACAGGAAGACAAACAAATGGAACCTCCCACCACCAGTGGAAGAACTAGCTGAGAAGTACGTCAGACTCTGAGGAATTCCTTGGAGCTCCTAAAGCTGAGAAAAGGCAACGTAGACAACCTAACAGGTACCAAGCATTGGTAGCTCAGGTCGAAGAACCCTCTAATTTTCAAGAAGTCGTACAACACCAGGTATGGGTGGATGCCATGCAAATGATGTCTGGGAAATTGTACCAAGACCAGAGAACAGATTAGTTGTAGGTTCAAAATTGATCTACAACATAAAGTATGCTGCAAATGGCAGCGTAGATAAGTACACGGCTAGGTTTGTCGCGAAAGGATATGCACAAAATGAAGGAATAGACTAGAGGAAACCTTTGCCCCAGTAACTCGGTATACCTCTATCAAATCCATTATATCCCTTGAAACACAAATGGGATGGGAGATTCACCAAATGGATGTCAAGATAACATTCTTGAATGGGGAGACAGAAGAAGGGGTATTTATCAAACAACCGAAAGGTTTCGAAACACATGAAAAGAGAACTCATGTGTGCAGGTTGAAGAGAGCCTTGTACAGGCTAAAACAAGCACCCAGAGATTCGTATGGTCAAATTGACAGCTACTTACAACAGTTGGGATTCATCAAGAGCGATGTCGATCCCAATCTTTATTATCTACTGGAAGAAAGTGAGCCGTTGATTCTGGTATTGTATGTGGATGATCTATTTTTTACACGATCATCCAAACTCATGGAGGATTGTAAGAACCTAGAAACTGAGTTTGATATGAAGGATTTGGTGTTAATGCACTATTTTATGGGATTGGAAGTTTGGCAACAAGATGGTGAGATCTTCCTTAGCCAAGGAAGATATGCATCAGAAATGCTGAAAAGATTCACAATGCGGGATTGTCGACCTATGGCTACGCCTATGATTAACAATTAGAAGAAATTAGATGCTTTAGGAGACAAGGAAGTGGACCTCACCCTATACAAACAACTCAATGGGTCACTTATGTATCTGGTCAACCCCAAGCAAGACTTGTGTGATGTTGTAAACACCCTTAATCAGTTCATGGTGGAACTAAAAAGGGCACACTAGGTAGCAGCAAAGCACATTCTTAGTTATGTGCGGGTAACAATAAATTTTGGATTAAGGTACACCAAGGGCAATGATATCGAATTGAGTGGATTAGCTTGATGCACATTGGGCAGGAAGTTCAGTAGACAGGAAAAGTACCACTGGGTATTGCTTTGGTATTGGATCAAGGATGACCTCCTAGTGCAGTAAGAAGCAGAAATCTGTAGCTCTAAGCTCTATTGAAGCTATATGGCAGCTAGCAAAGCAACATGTGAAGCAATGTGGCTCAAGAAACCGCTTGCAAATCTATTGAGGAGAAAGATGGAATCAACAAGGATCTTTTATGATAATTAGAGTTGTATCAAGCTCTCTGAAAATCCAATATTTCATGATCGCTCCAAACACATCAATATTCAGTGTTACTTTCTCAGAGACTATGTTCAGCGTGGAGCGGTACAGTTGGCGTACACTCCCACAGGAAATCAGGGGGCAGCCATACTCACCAAGGCTCTAGGAGGAACCAAGTTTGTTCAATTTCGAGAACATGTGTTGGAAAATCCCTTTCAATAGAACAATGCAGCGTTTGTGAGGGAGTTGTAGTACAGATGCAACAGTGTCAGTGGCGGTGTCACGGGCAACAGTACAGTAGCAGCAGTAGCACAGTGTTGGTGGCAACAACAGTGCAGAAAGGAGGTGCTTCAGAAACAGAGCAGCATGAAGGTGGACATTGTTGCTAGAGCACTTTCCTCACTAAGAGGGAGTGTTAGATCTTGGTAGCATCGGATGTGCTCTAGCCTTGAAAATTGGTGGAGAGGCTAAGGTACGTGAGTTCTAAAGAATCCATAACCTGTTTGGTGAAATTCCACCCAGATTGTATTTTATTAAAATAATTAATATTTTTAATGGGGTTTCTATTTCTAAACTTAGGAAAATTAAAATATTAATGGGTATTAATCAAATTATGGGTGAGAATGATCTAGAAGGCGGATCACGTCATGTTTTAATCCTAATCATTGATTAGAGACTTAATCTCGGTCGTTGAAGACTCAACAAGAAAAGTATAAGATGGAGGCTTGGGGTTTACTTGAAGAAACACAGAGAGTTGATCCATCAATTCGATTCTCCTAGGGCGGGGTTTGCTAACAAATTCGAACTAGTGTTCAAGCAGCGAGGATCAAAGGTAGTTCTGGAAGGAAGTGATTTCCAATTCCAATGAATACACAGAGAAGGATAATAGAGTAAGAACTGGTCCAAGAAGGGATAGCACAACAGCTGAAGGAGATTGATGCAAAGGGTCAGCGCAAAATCCAGAGGAGGTTGATGCAAAGGTGTTGGGGATGAGTAGAGTTCAGTGCCAAGTATCACAGTAGATGATCGGCAGGGAAATCTCGATTTCTCAGCAACAGAAGCAGCAGTAGTCCAGGTTGAGGCAGTCAGAGGGAGCCCCCATGCAAAAATCATTCAGAGCCTACAAAGGCTCATGCAAGGACTGCATAGTGGGATGGGAACATAACAAAATATTCAGAATCAATGTGAGAGAATTCTTACTGATCTTCTTTGAGTGGATTGCCATTTTTCTCTAGGGCATCCAAATTGTATACAAATATTTACTGCCAGTAATAAGAATCCTCTGATCTGCTGCACCAGTTTTCTCACTTTGTGTTTTTCTGGGGACGATTGTCCAAAAACAAGTGTGTCAATGTGATTGTTCATATGTTGATGTTTCTCTTGCCTTTTAATTTTCAGTTCTAGTTTGTGAAGTCCGCAATTGAATTTATTTTGGCATTTATTGAAGTATTGGTAAATAACTTATCATAAATAAGTAGGAGAAATAGTTCAATTATTGTAGTAAAATTTCAAAATGCCATTATGAAATCCCCACCTATTGTCCATGGTTTGGAAGCTTTTTTTCTCGATTTCCTTGAAGGCTAGGGAATGCATTGGATCTTATGCAGGATTGCAGGTGGTCTCCAACTTGGGTTTGGTCTCCCTATACGGGGTCCTAACCCTCAAGAGGGCTACATTCGCACATGTAGCATGTGTTGAGAGCCATGGGACTCCACAGTAGCAAACAACACTCCATGTATCCCCAGAGATGTTCATATATTGCTTGAGGATCACCTATTGGATGAAGAAGATGCACCTGGTTCACCTTTGCCCAGTTAGCGCCACAGTTGTACCATGCACTTGGCAAATGACCTAGGACTTATGCTATTGTTGCATCACGTCAACCATCATCTGAGCCCTTACAGAAAGTCTATAGGCATCTTCGACTTACTTGGAGACCCATGGGGTCATTTGTGAGGCCTCACAGCCATTAGGAGCACCACAGGTTTATTTTGTGGAGACCAAGGGGCCAACCCCTTGTCCATTACTTTTGGAAGTCCAATTCATCATTTTGGCACTTATGGACTTCATTAGGCCTCTTAGAGAGCCCAACGACATGCATTATTGATTATTCGACCTCTTGAGAGGCTTGTTATTTTGTTTATGAGCTAGTTTCGTTGGCTTGTCACCAAAACTTAGTTATTTGCACATTATTTTTATTTGATGGGCTAATGTAGGCTCAAATAGGTAAAACAAACCCATTAGGAGAGTATAAATACAAATGATGAGAGTTCATTTCTCATCATCACTTGGATTGGATCATTTTCTCTCTTGAGAATTTCACATTTCCTTCTTGGTGGACGAAGTTGGAGCATGATGAATTTTGATGTTTGGATTGCATTTTCTTATCTTGGGGCTTCTTAATTGGCAAATGTATTGATGGTTGGATATGTTTTGATACATGTAAGTATGATTTTGATGCTATTGTCTTTTACTTTGTCACATACATTGATCATGGTATTTTCATTATTTTAGGGTTGATTGACGCATGCATTTATTGCTTCATTGTGGAATTATGTTTCTATATAGCATATCTCTATGTATGGGCCATGTTTACTGAAAGATTTTACCTAGAGATCGAGGTTATCTTGATAAGCCATCTTGATTTGCAAACGAAGTATAAGCGCTTTAAGGTCACTCTCTTTTTTTCCCTAATGCTAAACGAAGTTGTCGTTAAAGCCTCCTTGAGCTAGAAACGAGATCCATTCTCATGATTCTTTTTGACTCCATATCCCCTAAGGAATTAGGCACTGATCCACCATAAGATGATCACCTTAAAACCTCTTTTTCTTCATCTTTTCCCCCTATTTTCTAGGTCTAGCAATGTTGGGCCACCTAGGGCATCATTTTCTCAACAAAATATCCATAGAAAAAGTTCGATCTCCTAGCCTTTGTTGCGTTGGTGTGTCCTCAAGGTCTCCTCCAAATTTGAAGAAATTCCAATGGTGGGATCACGAGATATCCCAAGCCCTAGCCCTAAGACAAAACTTTGCCCTCGTGATCCATAGGGTAGTACCTCATAGGATCATTTTGGCACCTCTAAGTGGAAGCTCTTGTTTTGATCCATTCCCCTTCTTTGTTTAGGTTAATATCATCATTGTTTGCTAAACTCCCTCCCCTTAACCTAGGCTACATCCACTTGGCCCCATGTGTTCCCATTTCTCATCAAAGGCAATTCTTCCAAGAAAGGAATCCAAGTTTTGCAAGGATTTTAGAGATTGGGGAAATTCCTTTACAAGTCATATTCCCTTAACCTAGCCCTTAAATCCTCACCTCCTCCTAGAAATCTTTGTACTTCACATACATTTGTTGATTCATCCTTCACAAGTGACTTCCTATATACCGGGTCTCCTCCCATTGGTGAAAGTCCGTAAAGAGTAGGGAGCCTTAGCTATGGTGACAATGGGATAAGTCTCCATTGTTTCGCTTGACCTAACGGTTGCCCCTTTAGGATTCCCTTTTAGGTCCCATGCTAGTTTGAGCAATAACATGGAGGATGGCTTAAAAATGCAAAGATTGTAGTACCTATCACTGAAGTCCTAAAAATATCCTCATGGGAAAGAATTGTCAAATGTTTCTAAGGATGGCTATGAGGACCCCCCTATCATTTTGGAAAGTAGTGATATGTGTAGAGGTAACAATGACCATCAGCCTTCCTTTATTACATTATTGGTCAATGGGTTACTTTTGCATAATTGTATGTTTGATTCTGAGGTATCATATTGCGTCATAACCAAGAAGGTTATGAATCAATTAAACTTGAGGATTTCTAGACCCTACCACAACATTTGTGCTATGGATTCAAAAATTATTGAAGTTTGTGGTTTCATAAATGATCTTCAAGTCCACTTGGCAGTACATCCTCATATAACGATCACCGTGCATATTGTGGTAATTGATGTGCCTAATGCTTGGGGTATGTTGTTGTCTAGAAAGTGGGGAGCTAATATAGGGGGTAGTTTACAAATGGATATAAGTTATGCTACCACCCCTAATAGTGGGGGTATCATGGTTAGATTGGTTAGGGAGTTGGAGAGAAAGTATCATGTGGAGAATCCTAATAAGCCTTATAATGAAATTTTGTATGGATCTGATGATTTAAGAAATTAGGCTATCCTGGCTAATTCTATTGCTCCTTTGGTAAGGGTGCCCATTCAAAGTTTGGTAAGGGTGATGGAATTGTCCTTATCTCTCTTCGTCATATATTCAAGTTTTCCTATAGATCGGAATTTGATGCAACTAATAATGTCGCAGAAAATGAGGCTTTGTTGTTACGTCTAGAATTGGGAAAGGACTTGAAAATTCGAATGCTTAGTATCAAGGGGGCCTCAAGTAAAGAATCAACTTTCTTGTAAGAATGATAGATTAAAGAAGTATCACAATGTTGTTTGGGATGATATGGAGTATTTTGATGCATTAGATCTTCAAACAATTCCAAGAGAAGGAAATAGGCAAGTTGATGAGCTAGTTCTTGTTGCATCTACTTTACAGCTTGGGGAGGACTTGATGCATGATAAGATTAAGATCGACGCATTGACAAATCTTCACTAATGAAGCCAAGTGATTAAATTTTTGAATAACATGGAGGAATTTTTGGATTTCAAGGTTGGCTACAAAGAAGAGGGTTGCAACTATATGGAGTGTAATGAAATATCAAATCCCACTCCTAAGGATCGTGTAGCCATGGAGCAAATGCTTGATAGGCATGATGTTGTGAAAAGAAAAGAGGATAAGAAAATCAACCCAGGGGAATTCATTGAAGTAAACATTGGTACCCCTCTTCATCCAAAGATTATTAAGATAAGGAAGGGTACCACTGTGGAGGAAAGGAGAAGATTGGTAGATTTACTTCAAGAATATAGGGATGTTTTGGCCTTCTCATATGATAAGTTAAAACAAACATACTATCCCTCTAAAGCATGAGAATGCAATGCCCTTTAGGTAAAAGCTTAGGCAAATAAATCCTAAGTTCGCCCCTTTGGTGCAAAAGGAATTTCAAAAGATGCTACGAGTTGGAATCATAGCTCACACTAGGCATTCTACATGGTGTTCAAACTTGGTTATTGTAAGAAAGAAGAATGGATGAATCATGCGACGTGGACTTTCGAAATCTCAATTTAGCTTATAAAAAGTGTTGAAGAATTTAGGGAAGGATGACATTAATGATTCTTCTAACTATGATAACTGCTTGTGATATCTTTTTACATATTAGGATTATCTTCTTATTATTATTATAGTGTGTTCTTCAATCATCAAACAACTACCAAAACAAGATGACCAATGAGATACAAGTACACAAGATGTAGGCTCCAAGCCAGGGCAAAACCTCTCCTTTTGAGAGGAAAACCCTTCAATCTCTTCTTATAGATTCTTTATTGACGAATACCAAGACCTTTGACCAACATTGAAGCCCTTCCAAGACCAAGATCAATTTCTCGATAATGTGCCTGGTTTATTGCTTTTCAAACCCAGTAGAATCTCTTCCAGCAACACTTTTGCAACCTCCAGCCAGAGATTTTCGGCCCTAACTATAGATTTGCAACTTCGCCCCCCCGGCAGTAGCTGCTACTTCACACGTGTGGACTAGAACTGCTTCATTGCCTCCAGCGGCCTCGCTTGACCAAATTTGTCTTCTAGATCTAGAAGAGGACTTTGTTGGCCCTTCCTTAAGCCCTTTTTCATTAGATCGAATCCTCACAATGAAACCCTAGCCAAGCAGCAAAAACCCTAACGAAAAGCTGCAGAATTTCAACCCTCTTCTTCGCATGTGTAGAGAGAAAGAGAGAGAGGAACTCAAAACACTTCTTCTCCTTCTTCTGCCTTCTTCACTGCCCTTTTTTGCTTCTTCCTTCACATGAGAGAGAGAGAGAGAGAAATGAATGTGTCCAAATGAGGTCGAGCTATCTCCTATATATAGGTCTTCCAAGGGTACGAATTCCAACTTCTAGGCGGACTTGACGGGCTGGCACACAGACCTGGTCTTAGAAGGCTCAGTGAAATACAAAAATAATTCTTTTTACAATTTGTAAGATGCTTGATGGGGTCTTCATCCCTATTTGACTTCTTGACCTAGGACAATCCTAGAACCACTTTCAATTAGTGCTTAACCTATAAAACAAATTTCTTCGTCAAGAAACCCAAGCTCAATAATTAATAATAATCATTTTTTTTTTTACAAAATACAAGAATCAAAAGTACATTTCATATTTATGAAGACCAAATCTAGTTACACTTTCTTCAATGCTCCCTCTTAACTAAGGAGGTGTTCATAAATGGTACATGGCTATTCTCAATAGTGAAGAGATCTCATAAGAAGAGCCGGACTAGTAATCCATTTGTATAGCATCATTATAACCAACATTGTCACATAGCAAGGCCTTGACTAACAACTCTATCTCTCAATAGATCAGAGCACAATATTGGAGAGATCAATGACTATAGACACCTTCATCATTGTCTCTAAAGGTACATACCCACCTGGGTGTTCACCGAGTATGAGCTCCTAGGACTATTCTTATCTTGGGTCCCCAGCCCTCAAAGAATATCAACCCTCTTGCCTACTCTTATCTTGGATGGCCTACCACATCCTCAAAGAGTATTAGATGCCAGATGATTACTCAATCCTCCATTCTTTCTTCCAAAATGAAGACAAGAATGATGTGTCCATCTCTCCCTCTCAACTAGGGAAGATATGTCAACCAATACAAGCTTGTTTCTAAAATACACAAGCTTCTTATTAGGAACAAATTTTGTCAAAATATCAGCAATTTGATCATCAGTGGGGATATACTCCAGCGTCAGTACACCATCTTGTACCAACTTTCGAATGTAGTGGTACTTGTTGTTTATGTGCTTCGTCTTTCCATGAAATATCAAGTCCTCAGACAGTCTTATACGGCTAGTATTATCACAACGTATTACGGTAGGGTCCAACGGTCTTGCAAACAAATTAGATAACATCTTTGCTTAACTAGACCGCTTCCATGCTCACTTTAGAGGCTGCAATGTACTCAGCCTCAAAACTACTCAAAGCCACTGTCTCTTGCTTTTTGCTCATCCAAGAGACCATGGAGGATCCCAAAAGCTAAAACATCCTCTTGTAGTGCTACTTCCATCCTTCTCACTGCCTCCACAATCGGAATAAGTAAATCCTTCTAGATGAAAATCTTTTCCTTTTTCATTCTTCAAGCAGTAATGGACAATTCCCTGCAGATACCTCAGTATATGCTTGGCAACTATCTAATGATCATGTCTAGGATCCATTTGAGATTGACTGAGAACATTTACTGCAGAAAATATGTCTGGACGAGTATTCACTAGATACATCGAGGAGCTAATCAATTGTCTATACTTAGTAGGATCCACTGGACTGGATTCATAATTCCTTAACATTTTCAAGTTTGTGATCATCGAAGTTGTCAGGGGTTTGCATTCCATCATATCAAACCTTTTCAATAGCTCGATCACATACTTTCCTTGTCCCAGACAGATTCCATTCAGTTGCTGCCGAACTTCCAGTTCCAGATAATAACGCATAAGTCCTAGATCCTTCATATCGAATTCAGCTACCAACAATTTCTTACATTCTTGAATTCTTCCTTCATCACCAGTTACTAGAAGAACATCTACATATAGAAGAATGATGACAGGTTCATCATTCTCTACTTTGATGTAGAAATTGCGATCTGTTGTGCTTTTCCTGAAACCCAACCTTTGCAAGTATGCATCCATTCTAGCATACCATGCCCTAGGAGCTTGCTTGAGGCCATAAAGTGCCATCTTCAATCTGCAAACATGAGTTTATTTATCCTTTACTTCGAATCCCAATGGTTGTTCTATGTAGACTTCTTCATCTATGGTACCATTCAAGAATGTTGTTTTGACATCCATTTGATGTACCTTCCATCCCATTGATGCTGCCAGAGATATCAGAGATCAGATCGTGGTATACCTTGTTGTGGGAGAAAAGGTCTCTTCATAGTCAATGCCTTCTTCCTGATAGAAGCTTCGAGCCACGAAATCTAGTCTTGAATTTATCTGTGCTTCCATCTGCAACATGCTTGATCTTATACAACCACTTAGAGGTTACCACTGATTCGTTTTCCTGTCTTGGTACAATTTCCCAGACTCCATTCTTCACAATATATTGGTATTCCTCATTCATTGCATTCATGCATTCTTGGTGTTTGGCTGCTTCTTCGAAAGTGGAAGGTTCATCTTCAATGAGCTTTGACATGTATGTTGCATATCCTGAGTATCTTTTCAATTTCTCTCTCCCTGAATCTTCCTCTTGTGGTGTGACCTTCTGCTTCTTGAAGTGTAGAAGTTAACCAGTTTGGTCTCTTTCTTCTTTTAGGGAGAGAGATTGGTTCACTGAGACCTTCTTCTTCATGATGAGAGACTTCTTCCTTATTAACTTCTTCCTCAAACATAGGAAGATCCTCCTCATCAGAATCGAATGGGAGATCTTTGGATTTCTTGAAGGCAATTTTCTCATCAAAAATTCCATCTCTACCTGCTTCTATTTGATGTCCTTCCTTTATGTAGATCATGTAAGCCTTGGAAGAGTTGCTATATCCAACAAATATTCCTTTCCTGCTTGTGGGATCTAGCTTCTTTCTTTTTCTGGAGTTATATTGCCAAGTGACCTGTGAGGACTTCTATTTTGGATGTATACTACAGTCTTCGTTGCTTCTCCCCATCAAAATTTTTGTAGATCTTGATCATGGTGTTGGAATTTCCAAGTCTGACACGTTAGAAACCCTTCATGCACTTTACTGATTTATTCCTACCTACATGTTTTGTTAATTAACAAGTTATTTACCATGTAAATACAAGAAATAAATACAAGTACATGCTCAACACATCACAGATCATCAACTAAAGGAAATAGAAACAAGCACACAAGTGACACCATTGTTTTTGGACTAATGTCCCAGGAAAAACCCAATGCAGGAAAACTGGTGCAGCTATTTGAGGGTTTGATTTATTAAGCAGTTTCAGAATACAATCTGGGTCCCAAATCTGGCTCACCCAACAGAGAAAATTCTCGCCAGTAGTACCTCTCTACTCAGAAGCAGATATTCAGGCTGAAACCCTAGATAAACACTTCGACAGCTCCACAGCTCCAATCTACCCCACGAGACCCCAGCATCAGCCTCTCTCTGGCCCAACGTTAGCTCAGCATCACTCCGGCTTGGCCTGCGTCAACCTCTGGAGGCACTGCGTCAGCCCTCTTGCCCTCTGCTTCACCCACGTTGGCCCTCTGAGGCATTGCGCAGCTCCTGGCTGCCTTTGTGTGAGCCGTGGCTGGCTCTGCGTGAACCCCTGGCTGCTTCTGCGTCGTTCTCTCCATCCACTACGTTGATCCTCCTGGTGCTATCTCTGCCTTTCTACTTCTGTATTCACTACCCCTCAGGTGCAACTCTAATCACTCTCTCAACTTTCTCAGCAAACCCAGCCCCAGAAAGTCGAAATCTTGATCTCTTGGTGTGTTCTCTAAGTGACCCTCGAGCCTCCTCTTATACTTTTCTCGTTGACAAATCAATGTCTGAGATTAAGTCCCTAATCAACAACTAAGATTAAATCTTGCTTGATCCATGACTTTTGGACCATTCTAACACAACTTTATATTAATTCACATTAATATTTTAATTTCCCTAAGTTTAGACTTAGGGACTCCATTAAAAATATTAATTATTTTAATATCTCTCAAACTGTTTAGAATCTGCCCAAACCCTTTCTGGCTATTGGAGATCTCATGTGCCTTAGCCTCTCCACCAATTTTCGTGGCTAGAGCACATCTGATCTTAGCATAGCCAAATCAACACATGGAGCATAGCCTTGACACTTTCTTCTATAGCTCTATTCTTTCGTTCAGCTACTCCATTCTGCTCGAGATTGTATGGAACTATAAGCTCCATACTAATCCCTACCTCTTTACAGAAAGCAATTAGTTCTTCGGAGGTATACTCACCTCCTTTATTTGACCTTAGAATTTTATTCTGTAAGATTTTCTACCTTTGCCTTGAATTCTTGAAATTTTATGAACACTTCATCCTTGGATTTAAGTAAATAAACCCAAATTTTCCTTGAATGATCATCAATGAAAGTAACATAATATAGATGACCTCCAAGTGATTTAGACATGGGACCACATACATCAGAGTCGATGAGATCTAGAATCTCTTGAGCTCTAGACGTACTATGTGCAAATGGTTTCTTTGCATTCTTTCCCAAAGCACAGCCTTTGTAGACTCCTTCATCGTCTTCTTTGAGATTTGGTATCCCACTTACAATGGAGTTTAGAGTTGGGAAGTTCTTGTAATGAAGATGGACCAATTTTCTATGCCAAAGTTCACACGGACTTATCTCAATGTGTACAAGTGCTTGACTTAGAGGAGATGAGAGTCTGTAGAGTCTTCCTTCTCGAACTCCAATGGTTCTAGCTTTTTCAATGCTAGAATCTTTGGACCAAGCCACTACTTTACCATCTATAAAAGCAACTATATCTCCTTTTTCTTCTAATGATGAAATAGAAATAAGATTTTTGCACAAACATGGAACATATAGTATGCTGTTGAGATGAATGTTACCTCCTCCTTCTAGCTCAATTGATGTAAATCCAATGCCTTTTACTGGATAAGCCTTTTACTGGATAATTCTTGTTGTCACCAAGCTCCACAGAGTATGAGGAATTCCCTTTGGATAGGGTTTTGAGTTGCTTGAGATATCCAGTCATGTGTCTTGAAGCTCCACAATCTATCACCCATATATTTTCATCTTCAAATGTTCCAGTGAGGCCTGAGAACAATCCTTCATTCTTTGAAGATTTGAGATCTTTGGAAGAGAAGAGACTATTCCATATTGCCTTGAAATTTTGCTTGATCAGACTTGCTAATGATGAACACTTCTTTTCAAGCTTCTTCATAATAGAGTTGACCTTCTTCATGCCTTGTACGAACCATAGCTTTGATACCATGATGAAGAATCTAGGGCAACATGACATTAATGATTCTTCTAACTATGATAACTACTTGTGATGTCTTTTAACTTATTAGGATTATCTTCTTCTTATTATTATTATAATGTGTTCTTCAATCATCAAACAACTACCAGAACAAGAAGATCAACAAGATACAAGTACACAGGATGTAGGCTCCAAGACACGGCAAAACCTCTCCTCTTGAGAGGAAAACCCTTCAATCTCTTCTTATAGATTCTTTATTGACGAATACCAAGACCTTTTACCAATAGTGAAGCCCTTCCAAGACCAAGATCACCGTCTCAATAATGTGCTTGCTTTACTGCTTTCCAAAACTAGAAAAATCTCTTCCAGCAACATTTCTTTGACCTCTAGCCACAGATTTTCAGCCCTAACTACAAATCTGCAACTTCGGCCCCCAACAACAACTACTACTTTGCACATGTGGACTAGCACTGCTTCTTCTTTGCCTCCAGCGGCCTCGATTGACCTAATTTGTCTTCTAGATCTAGAAGGGGACTTCGTTGGCCCTTCCTTCAGCCCCTTTTCATTAGATCGAACCCTCACAATGAAATTCTAGTCAAGCAGCAGAAACCTAGCAAAAAACTACAGAATTTCAGCCCTCTTCTTCACACTTGTGGAGAGAAAGAGAGAGAGAGAGGAACCCCAAACACTTCTTTTCCTTCTTCTGCGTTTTTCGCTGCCTGTTTTATCTTCTTCCTTCGCATGAGAGAGAGAGGTATGAATGTGTCCAAATGAGGTCAAACTGTCTCTTATATATAGGTCTTCCAGGGGTATGAATTCCAGCTTCTAGGTGGACTTGACACGACTTGGTCCTGGAAGGCTCAGTGAAATAAAAAAAATAGTTCTTTTTACAATTTACAAGATGCCCAATGGGGTCTTCATATTATGATGACCTAGGACAACCCTAGAAGAACTTTCAATTAGTGCTTGACCTATAAAACAAATTTCTTGGGCAAGAAACCCAAACTCAATAATAATGATAATATTTTTTCTTTCTTTTACAAAATACAAGAATCAAATGTACATTTCATATTTATGGAGATCGAACCTAGTTACACTTTCTTGAACAAAAAGGACAATTACACTTTGCCTAAAATGGAAACTTTATTACAAAGGGTAAGAAGATCAAGAATGATGTCCTTGTTGGATGGATTTTCAGGATACAACCAAGTCATGATAAAGGAGGAGGATAGGCATAAAACCACATTCACCACACCATGGGTTACACCTTTGAATATTTGAGGATGCCTTTTGGACTAACTAATGTTGGAGCAACTTGTGAAAGGGCTATGGATTATGTTTTTAAGGGTCTAATTGGGAAATTCATTGAGAATTATCAAGATGACTTAATTTTTTTTTCTAAAGATGGAGTTTCTCATGTGGGTCATCTAGGGAAAATAATTTATAGGTGTAGGGAATATGGAATATCCTTTAATCTTACTAAGTTTCTTTTTGGAGTAACTGAAAGTAAGATGCTTGGTCACATCATCTCCAAGGAGGGGTTCAAGATTGACCCTAAGAGAGTTGAGGAAATTCAAAAGATCCATTTTCCTCACAATGTCAAGAGCCTTCAATCCTTTCTATGAAAGATCAATTTTCTAATCAAATTTCTTAGAAGGTTTATTCCAAATTATGTGGAAATAGGGAAACCCATTCAATCTTTTAAAGAAGAAAGCTAAGTTTGTTTAGGGAAATGTTAGAACAAAGACTTTTTAAGAAATTAAAGATTCCATCGCTAAAGCACCTGTTCCTGTGAGCCCTTATTATTCAAAAGAGTTCTTGATTTTCTCTTTTGCATTTGAAAATACTATTGCAGGAGTATTGCTTCAAAAGAACAAAGAAGTGTATAAGCAACCTATATGAGTAGATCCCTTCAAGGGTCTGAGATAAAATATAGCACCATGGAGAAGCAAGCCTATGCCTTAGTCAAGTCCCTCAAGAAATTTAGAACTTATGTGGGGTATTCTAAAGTGATTGTGAAAATTCGGAAACCCCGAATCCTACTACAACAACTGATGATGTTTCTTCTATTTGTTAAATTAATTGAACAAATTATTTGCAGTTTTCCACAACAAATATCGAAACACACACTACAACCTTCACAAAATAAATACTGTGGAAGAAATAAAAACACTGGAAGAATAGATGCACACACAAAATAATACACCATTATTTTTGGACCAGTCAGTAGAAAAACCCAACTTAGGAAAACCAGTGCAGCAAATAAGGGTTTTATTATTATGCAGTGGTAAATCTGAGTACAAATCTATGGAAACTCAAAGCTAGCTTTCAATACAAAGAAATTACTGACAGGAGATCTAGTGAGGAAAATCTCACTCCCACCAGTGATCCGACACTGGCCTTGGCTCAAGATGAGCTGCCCCTTGCTGCCTCTGTGTCAGCCTACATAGATTTGCGTCACCCAACTCAAACCAGCATCTTTCTCACTAACTGATTAGCTGCTCCCAAGAAAATCGATCCTCTTGGCCTCTGGGCTCCCACTCCGACTTCTGGAACTGATTTTCAACTTCTCAACAAAATATGATTCTCCCTCTAAAGCTCTGCGCTACCTCTCTGTGGCACTCACTGCATCTCCGCTATGCACTCACCGGACTAGAAAAATTTCCTTCCGACCTTATTATCCCCGCCTCTCTCTCATTGCTTCAACTCTACTAAATCACCTCCAGCAACTCACAACTGCTACTTTGGAAATCAATTTCCCAGCAAAATCGAATTTCTGGAGGCTTCAAGAGTGTTCTCCAACCACCATCAAATTTCTTCTTATAATCTCTCGTTGAGGCTTCAATGACCAAGATTAAAACATAAATCGATTGCTAATATTAACAAGAAATCAATACATGCCTTCTTCTAGAAGATTCTCAAGATGACTTAATTAAATACCCTTTAATTAATCAGTTTTCCTAAGTTTAGACTTAGGAACCATTAGAAAAGATTAATTATTTTAATTAAATATCGTTTTTCGGTATTTAACTATGTTAAATAAGTCATTCATCTATGACCATTTCCATAAGAGGTAGTCGTAACTGACTAATTTCTCATGATTTTTTAATAGTCCACTTAGCACTCATTGCATCAAGTGATGCTCACAGGGGTGAAGAAGTGGGATTGAAACTAGTGAAATGAATCACATAGCGTCAATCATCACTTCCGGGGCTTGCACCTGATAACCAGGACTTTCCGGGAGGTCACCCATCCCAGATCGCCTCTGGATCAAGCGCGCTTAACTGTGGTTTTTTCCCCACAATCAAGCCCACTTAGCTTGCTACTCCATTTGGAAAACCTTTGCAAGTATTGTGCCTCACGAACCATTCAAGTAGAGCTCACTTCACTCTTTTTGTATTTAAGCACTGAGGGGTTTCCACAGTGCATTATATTAGATATCATTTATTGGGATTCAACTGCATTAACTAAGTCATTCATCTATGACCATTTCCATGAGAGGTAGTCACAACTTGAGGGGCTTCCGCAATGCATTATATTAAATATCATTTTTTGGGATTCAACTGCATTAATTAAGACGTTCATCTATGACTACCTCTCATGGAAATGGTCATAGATAAATGACTTACCTAACACAGTTGAATCCGTAAAAATGATATCTAATATAATGCACAACAAAAGCCTCCAATACTTAAATATTTTAATTAAGTCGTCTCTAGGTGGAATTTCCATGAACGATTTCTGGGTTTTGGAAAATACATGTATTTTAGCTTCTCCAGCAAATTTCGTGGCTACAACACAACTGATGCTACAAAAATCAGCGTTCACTCTTAGCGAGGAATGTGTTCTAACACTGCAACCCACTGAAGAAACACCCTATCTCTGCACCACCTCCCATTACGTTGTTGATGTCTGGTTGCTGTTGCCCACCAACTACTGCGCAACTCTGTTAAACGCTACATCCATGATATTGCTGGCCCTGCTGAACTACTACCAACATTGCATCTGGACTGCAACTCCCTCTCCATCTGTTGTTGCTGCAACTGCAACAACTGCAATGGAAAGGCATCCAAAATACTGAACCAACTATGGTCAGTATGATGCATCTGTCACCTGAGTCATGGCTGCTGCTAGACTCTGTGCTCCTGTTGACTCTACTCTTTGCCAACTGCACTGCTGCCAACTCTGCACTGCATTGCCTAGCATCTGACCTGCTACTGCATTTGTCGCCCTGGCACCTAACTAGACCAACTGCCACTGATCCATCCTACTACTGTATGTTTTGGGCTCCCGTAGCAACGTTTTGATTCATGAGGTGGACCTCCTCAAGGATCCTACCCCATCCTATAGCTCTCTAGAGCTACAAAACCAAATCACCCCACCTCACTCCTAGAGGTATCTCGGTGATCATGGAAAACTCTTCCTCCAATCTGGAGGACAACCTATCAATCTCCACGGATGCAGCCTGCTGATCCCGCTTCTCCTCCTTGTCCTTCTTTCAGAGAGGACATTGAGTGTTGTAGTGGCCAAGCTCACCACATCTGAAGCATTTCACTTTGGAAATGTCCTCCTTCCTCCTGCACTGCTTTTGTTGTCCCTTTGACGCGAGGGTCATGTCCTCCTCTTCCTTTACTTTCTTCATCCCACTACTATTGCTGCTACTAGTGATGGTGGTCTTCACTAAATCTCGCCTCATCTCCTCCTGCTACAAATCAACCCACATACGATTCTAGTCTAGCAACTTTTCTTTGCCCAGAGTACTCCGGACGAAGACTTGCCACTCTTTGGAAACGTTATTTAGACAAAACCTCACCAACTCTGTAGGTTGAGGCACTGACCCTACTACAAGCATCTGATCTCGGATATCCTGAAGCCTAGTAAGGAATGGGTCTATGTGCTCCCCTTTCTACATCCTCGTGCATCTCATCTTCTCCTCAAGCTACATCTTTCTCTGCTCGAAAGATCCATCGTATAGCATAGCAAGTGCCTCTCACATCTGCCGGGCAATACCTTTGCCAGCTATGTGAGACACCACGTGATCTCGAACTCCATCGAGAATCAACCTCTTTGCCTTCGCCATCTCCTTCTCATAGGCCTTAAGAAGATCTGCATATGCGAATACAAAAACTACTCCATTGATATAACCTTTGAGATCGTACTCATCCAAAAGAGAGGAAATTCTTGCCTCCCAGATCATGTAGTTGGAGGCTTCATCCAACCGATCCTGATCTCTTAAGCCCTGCTTATGCCATTTCTGCAAAAATGTTGAATTCCTCGTCTTCTCCTCTACGCAACTACTGACTGGATTTTCGCATGTTGAAGAATCTAGGGCAAAGTAGTGTAGTGTGATTGTTCTTGATTACAATTTATGGAGTCTTTTTACTTTTCTTGTTAGCTTATTTTTCTTCTTCTTATTAGTGCATATGTGTGTACTTCATCAAACTGCTACCAAACATAGAAAACCAAATAAAATAACAAAAGTAAATAAACAAACAAACAAAGAAATCTAGAAGAAGAAAACCAAAGCAAACAAAAAAAAACACAAGATGTTGGCTCTCTGCCAAGGCCAAAACCTCTCTTCTCTTGAGAGGAAAACCTTTTAGTGAATTTCTCTTATTGAAGCTTCTATTGATCAATGCCAAACCCTAGACCCTTGACTAAGAGATCCTCCAAGCACAAGTCAAGTCTCCACTCCTTTTTGCACCATATATCCTGGCACTTCTTCCTTCTTGCAACTTGATAGTAACCTTGTAGTCTTTTCTCTAGAGAAGATACTTTTGATGAGACCCTTCTCCTCATGATGGTTCCTTTCTTCTCTTCAGCGATCAACTAACTTGGATGACTATAATGTAGGGTTGTTGTGACTGCAGAAAGAGATGATTATCACACGTGTCACTATTTGCTATCCTAGAAAACAGTGCTTTTAACTTCGATCTTGTTCCTTCTTCCTTTGTTTGTGACAGATTTTGCTTCGCTCTTAGATGGAGGCCTTGTAGACCTTAGTTTCTTGCCCAAACAATGATGAATGTAGGACTGATGAGTTGTTGCTATTATGACCGCAGAGAAGGCTCGTTTCCTCGCATGTGTGACTATGTTTACCCTTAAGAACAAACTTCAAGACTTCGGTGGTGTACTCTTTCTCTTCGCTACCTATGGAGACCTACTTACTTCGACTTACTTGCCTTCTCCTCCGCTGATTTCAGAGCTCTTGTGCTTTGTATGAGGATTGGACAGCCTCTATAAATAGAGGTTTGTCCCTCCTTTTTAGGCCGACTTGACTATTCATTAGGCCGAATTGGTTGTTGCTTGAAGGCAAACTTGTAGAGTAGACTTTAGATGGTTCTTTGGTGGGGTTGTATGCTTGAATGAGCTTTTTGATGGTGCCATCTCTTGGAGGAGACGTGTGACCTTGCTGGGAGGTATACATGCACACCGTAATACATATACATACAAGGTATAACATGCCCTTAAGGTCTTCAACTTATTCTTGACTATTTGACTTACCTATAGCACTTTAAATAGTGCTAGACCTATTTCAATAAGAAAGAAATTCATTGACATATATTATAAAAAAAAATATTCCTTTTTTTGAATAAATACAAATATCAAAAGTACATTTATGAAGACCGAACCTAGTTACATTTCCTTCAACATTGCACTCCCTATTGGAGTGAGCAAATCTGCTCACAACTATTCGAACCTCTGGGCTAGAAGTCCCCTGAGGAAAGAATTCCCTCAGTGTCTGCTCTTTCTTCCTCCTAATGTTATTTCGCACTAGCAACCTGCTGCAAAATATCTGCGTCCCCGCTGAAGATCTGCTCTGTAAGGAAAAACACTGCGTCTCCCTCTACCTCTCGTAACCTCTGATCTAGAAAATCTATTCTCTGTCGACTCTCTTAGAGAAATAAATTTTCCTCAGAAACTGACCCTCCTGGCCCAAGGGCTGTGCCGTCTCTTGAGGGTTTCAAACTACAGCGTACACAGAAATTAGAACCTCCTCCTCCTCTTCTGCTACTGAGCTCTCTAGCTTCTATTTGTGCTCTGATACCATGTGAAAATTCAGAAACCCAGAATCCTATTACAACAATTGATAATGTTTCTTTCGTTAAATTAATTGAACAAATTATTTGCAGTTTTCTATGGCAAATATCGAAAAACATACACTACAACCTTCAGAAAATAAATATTGTAGAAGAAATAAAAGCACTGGAAGAATAGATGCACACACAATAATACACCGTTATTTTTGGACCAATGTCCTTAGAAAAACCCAACTTAGGAAAATCGGTGCAGCAGCCGAGAGTTTTATTGTTATGCAGTAGTAAATCTAAGCACAAATCTATGGAAGCTCAAATCTAGCTTTCCATACAAAGAAATTACTGACAGGAGATCTTGTGAGACAAAAATCTCACTCCCACCAACGATCCGACACCGACCTTAGCTCAAGATGAGTTGCCTCTTGCTACCTCTGCGTCAACCTACGTAGATCTGCGTCACCCAACTCAGATCGACGTCTCTCTCGTTAACTGATTAACTTCTCCCTGGAAAATTGATCCTCCTAGCCTTCGGGCCCCCGCTCCAGCTTCTAGCACTGATTTTCGACTTCTCCTCAACAAAATACAGATCTCCCTCTGAAGCTCTGTGCTACCTCTCTGTGGCACTCACTGCCTCTCTGCTATGCACTCACCAGACTGGAAAAACTTCCTTCCAGCATTGCTATCCATGCCCTCTCTCACTGCTTCGACTCTACTGAATCACCTCCGACAACTCATAGCTGCTACCAACTATACCAAAGAGTGGTTGCTACCTCTATCCACCTCTTCATACCCTCAAGACATCATTTGTACCCTCAAAAGCCACTCGTAACCCCTCCTGTAGCATTACATGACCCCCTGTAGCAATATAGGACCTCTTGTTAGCAAGCCTATAACACCACTTTTCTTCATTAGTTTTGATCCCCACTGCAAATTTATTTTAGTAAAGATGAATAATGACCCCCAACGGTGATTTGATGATCAGGGGAAGCTCCTAGGGCTACTCCAACCATTCCTTTTCTTCCCTACAAAATAGAGTAGAATTAGTTCTTTTTATCACAAGTATGATGCAAGTAGGCTATTGATTTTCAAGCAAGTGTGAACTAGGTAGATGATACATGCAATTGTGATTGGTAGTTTGATGAATTATTTGAGATAAAATAGCTTCCTTTTCGCAAGTAGATTTGGTAATTTGATGGATTTTGCAAGATAAGATATCTTTCTTTCTACAGTTAGATTAGACCTTGTCCTTTCATCAATTGATTAGTTAGCATCTACAAATTGAGTAAATGGCATTTCCACTCTCATAGCTAAAATTAGCTTTCAATTGTACCTTCATCAACAAGGTTTCATTTTATTTTAGTATAAGGAATGGTGTTTGAGCACTTTTGATCTAATGTCATGACTGAGGGTGGCATTTGTGGAAACCAATCTGTTGTGCATATAGCACTGTCACCTCTATGTTTGTACAAACCTCGGGTTCATAATTTGAGCTGAGGAACCCTTGGGATTTTTGGTGCAATACCATGGCTCACCACTTACATCAACAACCCAGTCCCTTAGACATTGTTGTTGTTCAACCACCGTGTCGTGTAGGTGAGCATCAATTCATTATCTCTGAAGCCACTCTCTGGTATAGTGACCATCAATTCCCCTCTGTCATTAAGGAACACGTGATTGTCCCAACCCCTGGTGGGCGATGAACCACCCCACCTTAAGGGGGTATCCACTGCTACATATTACACATCATGCTCTCAATCCCTTGGAGCCCCGAGTAGTCATGAAGAAAAATCAATCAAAGGCAAAAGGCATATGAAGAAGGGTGGAAAAACAAAGGTTGGGGTAACTCATGTACCATGATTTGCTCCACCCTACATGTGAAAATCTAGTGACCCAAATCCCTACTGCAGCAATCTGATGTCACTTCTCCTACTTTCTAATTCTCTTACAAGTTATTTACAATATTACACAATAGACATCGAAATAAATACAATTTCAGCCTTCACAACATAAATAATATGCGGAAACAAGTACTGAGCAAGAAGAAATAACACACAAGTGACACCGTTGTTTTTGGACAAATGTCCCTGGAAAAACCCAATGCGGGAAAACCGTTGCAGTAGCTGAGGGTTTGTATTATTATGCAGTAGTTTCTGAATACAATAATTAGATGTCTTATTGGCTATCCGATATAGAGAATCTGACTAGCAGAGAATTAGTGAGAAATACCTCACACTATCACTAGAAATTCGATACTGATCCAGGCTCTAGATGGCAAGCCCAACACTGCCTCTGCGTCAGCCTACGCAGTACCAGCATCACAACTACTAGGCTCTGTGTCACCCTTCTTTCTAGTCGATTTGCCTCTGGAACTTTGACTCTTTTGCGCTTCCGATCGCACACCCCCAGCTTCTGGCTCTAAAACTCGACTCTCCAACAAATTTTGAATCTCCTCTCAGGCTCTAAGCTACCTCAACGTGGCTATACACTGCCCAGCGTGGCTTTGCGTTGCCTCTTCTGGATCTCTTTCTACCTCCTTTGCAATGTATCCGTGAACCAGGAAACTCTCCAACCGTAAAACTATCTATGCCCCTCATTGTAAGAAATCTCCTAGATGACTTCTCTGGCAACTTTTGTGCTGCTCTCTTGAGAAAATCGATCTTTGGTCTCTCACTCAATGTGAGTCTTCCAAACGCCCATCAAAGTCCTTGTAATCTTCTAATCAATGGCTTAAATCATATTGACCTGATCTCCATCTTTTTCTAGAAGATTCACACCCAGTTTTATTAATACCCTTTAATTAGTTTAATTTCCTAAGTTTAGACTTAGGCATCCATTAAAAATAGTTAATTATATTAATAACACTATCTCCGGGTGGAATTTCCCAAACAGATTTCTGAGCATTCTAGAATACGTGTCCTAGCCTCCCTACAAATTTTGAGGCTTAGAGCACATCCGAGGCTACCAGAAATCAACACTACAGTCATATACCTAGTTGTGGGCTTCCCTTACTATAGTTACCCTTGTACCTTGACATGTGGTCTGGATGATTCCCCGCCGATCCTCTCCCCATTCCATTATTATATCATTTGTCACCTACCACTTAAAGGATGTACCATGGACATGTCCCCCCCTTTAGAGGTTGAAACCACCTAATAGGGCCCTTGGTTAACCACCTATTGAGCTTGAAGACACTTGTACATGCCAAAGCCCACTATGGAAGGGCATGTCACCATGAAGTGCCCCATTGATCCCATGACTTGTAAGCTTTATTACTTGATTATTTTAATGACTTGTTGTATTGGAGGGCAAGGGGATGCATTGGATCTTATGCAAGATTGCAAGTGGGTATTCATTTGGGGTTTAGCTTCCCTATACAGGGTCCTAGCCCTCCAGAGGGCCACATTGGCAATGAGAATTGAGAGCCATGGGACTCTTCCATAGTAGATATTACTTCATGGATCCCCAACACTTATCATTGATCACTCATGTTCCACCTTTTTGGATGAGGATGACGTACCTGGTTCACCATGCCCAGCTGGCTCCACACTTGCACCATACACTTGGAAGATGTTCCAAGGTCTAGAGGATGTCCCCCGATGCATTGCCAAATTTCGACAATACTTGCTAGACGATAGGTTTCGAGTGAAGATTGATCACAACAGTCTTCGTCACTTCATGGGGTAGCAAGGCCTCAATGACAGGCAATAGAGATGGGTCAGCAAGGTGCAGGCCTATGACTTCGACATAGAGTATGTGCGGGAAAAGCACAAACTAGTCGTTGATGCTCTATCTCAAAGACCAACTAGTTTATCCCTCATGAGCATCTGCCATGATTGGAAGGATCGGCTATTGGTGAAGTACTGCAAGGATAGGAGGGCATGCGAGGTCTTGGAGGGTACCCATGCAAATGAGTGTTACCGAGTGATGGATGAGGTTATCTATTACAAAGGGTGCATTTTCCTAGTACCCAACTCGCAGTTGAGAGACAAGGTGCTCCAAGCAACACATTACTCACCATTATCTGAGCACCAGGCGTTCCGGAAAACATATATGGCAATCAGGGAGAGATTCACGTGGAAGGGCCTCAAGGGAGACATGTTGAAGAAGGTACAACTCTGTGAGGCATGTCAGAGGAACAAGGGGGAGTTGATCCACCCTGTAGGATTGCTACAGCCACTTCCCATCGCCGACGGGAAATGGGAAAGTATCTCTATGGATTACATCACAGGGCTCCCCACAATGCAGGGGAAGGACTGCATGTACGTAGTGGTCGACTAATTGACCAAATATGCCCACGTTTTCGCCATCCCCACTAGATACACGGCTACACAAGTTGCAGAACTATTCTTTCGTGAGATTTTCAAGTTGCACAGGCTCCCCAAGAACATTGTGAGTGACATGGACAATAGGTTCATGGGAGGCTTTTGGCAAGAACTTTTCAGATTGGTAGGGACCGAGCTCACTCCTAGCACTAGCTACCATCCTCAAAAGAATGGCCAGACCGAGAGGGTTAATCAGTGGCTGGAGGGGTACCTGAGGAACTACATGACCGGTGAGCAAAGGGCTTGGATTCGATGGTTGCATCTGGGAGAGTACTGCTACAACACCACCCACCACATGTCCATTGGTATGACTCATTTCTTTGTTTTATATGGATATGATGCATTATCTTTTGCTGACATTGTTTTTGGAGACAGTCGGGCTCCAAAGGCCAAAGATTGGGTCCAAGAGAGCCGAGACATCCTAAAGGCTCTCAAGGATAACTTGGTGACAACCCAAAATCAACAGAAGTTGTACGCAGACCGGCACAGGACAAAGAGGCATTTTGAGGGGGGGGCTTGGTGTACCTCCAACTATAGCTTTACAGGCAGTCCACGCTGAAGCAGAAAGGGGTCGAGAAGCTACATCCATGCTTCTATGGGCCCTACTGGGTGATTAAACGGATTGGGGAGGTGGCCTATGAGCTAGAGGTGCCTCTGGGGAGCAGGATCCACAATGTTTTTCATGTCTCATCCCTTAAAAAGGTGTTGGGACGACAGGTAACAACAGCAGCAGATTTACCCCCAGTGGATGATGAGGGCCACTTGGTTTTGGAACTTGAGGCTATCATGGAGAGTAGGGAAAGGAAACTGAGCAGCAAGACCATTAAGGAGTTCTTGGTGCATTGGAAGAACTTGCCAGATGAGGATGCCACTTGGGAGGGTGAGCACATTTTGGAGCACCTAGCTTTGAAGTTGCTTGAGGGCAAGCAACATTTGGGAGGGGAGGACTGTCATGTCCCTTCTCAAATACATTTGTAACAGGCTGCGGCTACACAATTTTGCCCAATTTTGGCTAAGGCAGAGAACCCAACATTTTCAACATAGGGACTTAGGAGGAAATTCGACTTTATTTGGCTGCTAGTGCAATGTGGGGGCCACCCACATGTGAATTTGAAATGGGCCATTCGAATGGCTTGGAGGGAAGTCGAATAGTTGGATGGAGGGGCCCACATGAGGCAAGGAAGGCCCAAGGAGTTAAAGGACGAAGAAGCTCTCATTTGGATTCACTCTTACACCTTGCAATCAAAATTACATGATTGTCACTCTGCTGTTTAGCTGAGTCAACTAGATGTTTAGCCACGAATCTCTTAAGCGGGAGATTAAACCTTTCCTTCTAGCGACCTTCCGTGCTTGCCCTATGGAAGCAATTCCATAGTCATTTCGAATAACTGGGCTTGGGGACAGCGTAGAGGGCCAGTCCAACATTTTAGTGGAGCTTAGGAGCAGGTGCCATTTGTCGGAAGTCCATCCGCGAAGTCCAGGGATTGATAGTAGGGGCCAACCCAACACTTTGGGACCATTTTCGGGAGGATATACAGGGAGATTCCAGCAGAGCGAGTTTTGCAATTACAGCGGAAGTCAGGCTCCAAGGGGGTCGAATTTCAAAAGTCTAAACCAGTCGAATTCCTTTGTGGGTTTTTCTGGGTTTAGGCCAAGGAGTCCGCAGTTAAAAGCATATAATTTTATGTGCATAGGAAGAGGACCTTTCAGCCATTCGAACCTAGCAGAAAGGTAGTTTTCAAAGCAACACAGTGCAGATTGGTGCAACAGTTAGAGCAATCACCCATTCATCCATTTTCTCACCTGGGTTTGGTCATGCTTGTCCACTAAGACAAGCCCAATTGAACCATTCTATTATCCATTATATTTTTCCCTCAAAGAAGTAATAAAATGGCTCAACAATTCCATATTTGCAGCATTTCTATGGGTGTTTCCTATGTATTTCGTTTTTACATTTTGTTGCACAGATTATTTGCTTTATATCAATTATATTCCTATTTACGAACATTACAAAATAATTGATGACATGATTAAAGATACATAAGAATGACAAAGGTACGGAAGTTCGAAGCTCATTATGATGTGATGCAGATAAAGAGTCGAGCAACAACAACAAATTTCCACACAAGAACATGTAGTTGATGCATTGATGAGTATTTTATGAGACAAGCTTAGAATTGTGGTTACATATCCCCATTTGAGAGGTAGTGAGGATTTCCTCCCTAGTTGAGGAAGTGAGGATGGATACTATATTCTCCATGTGTCATGCAATATGGTCAAGACTAACAACCATAAGCCTATTGAAGGCATTGGTAGGGAGAATGGTGGATTGGATAAGCATTTGGGAACAATACTTCTTGAGGAAATGTATCCAAGATAGAAGTAGTCCCAAGGACCGATACTCTTTGAGGATAAGGAATCCAAGATAAGAGTAGTCCTGAGGACCGATATTCTTTGAGGATGGGTGATATCCAAAATAAGAATAGTCTTGTAAGGACATGCCTTGTGAACAACCCGATAGGGTATGTGCCTTGAGAGGTGGTGGTGGTGTCCAAATATATGCCTCCCAGAATTTTGCTCTGATCTAGTGGAGAGATAGAGCTTGTTAGTCAAGGCCTTGCTATGTTTGGCAATGTTGGTTATGATGATGATGATGCTTATCAATCTAAATCCTTAATGAGAATATTTCAATTTGAGATTATCCTGGTATCCTGTTGTGTCATTATGAATACCTTCCTAGTTAAGAGGGAATGTTGGAAATGTAACTAGTGTCAGTTTTCATGATAAAATTAAAATGCACTGTTAATGTAATCATTATATTCATTTTTATGTTTATTATTATCATTTCAATTCTAGTCAAAGCATGTTCTTCATGCTTGTAGGGTTATTTGAGTAAAAAGATGTTGGAAAAATGTAAAGTGGCTCCTTATAATTCTTATTTTCCTTAACCTTGATATTTGATTGTGAACTTTATTAGTCCAATTCTATACCTTTGCTAGGAAATTTAGATGTCATGATCGAATTTCTCTTGGTTGAATGAGGTTGAACTACTCCTTTATATAGCCTTCTCAAGGGGTTGAATTCCCACTTTTAAGCTGACTTGATGTTTCTGTCAGACCAGGAGGTAACTCCTCAAAACAAATCATGTTATTCATTCAGGTTGATCATTATTATGTACATCATGGAGAGACTATTCATTTCATCTCCCGGTGACTCTTCAACTTTTCTATTATTTATTTACATTGATTTTAGTTGTTCATCCAATCCCTATGATTAGGTGTCAACATTCCCCCCTTAATCTAAAGGAATGTTGGTGAGTCCAAGCATCATTCTGAATCTTTCAAGCTTTTCTCTTCCAAGTGCTTTGGTGAAGATTTCTGCAATTTGCTCATTAGTGGAACAATGGCGGAGATGGATTGTTTTGGCCTCAACATGGTGTCGAATCAGGATATTTAGTACTAATGTGCTTTGTTCGATCATGGAACTTTGGGTTCTTGGCCAACTTTATTGCCGAGGTATTGTCAATCATGAGTGGAGTTGATTGTACTTGTTTTCCTTGTAAATCTTCAAGAATTTTCCTGAGCCACACAATTTCTTTTTTTGCCTCAGTTGCTGCCACATATTCTGCCTCTATTGTGGAATCTGTTGCCATTGATTGTTTGCGTGATCTCCAGGAGACAGGTCCTGATCCAAGACTCGTAGCATAACTTGAAGTAGAGACCCCAGTTTCTTTGTTTCCATCGAAGTCTGAATCAGAGTATCCAATCAAGCTAAAATCGCCCACTTGTGTATACTTGATTCCAAAGTCTTGAGTTCCTTTCAAGTACTTTAGAACTCTTTTTGCAACAGACCAATGTCCCTCACAAGGCTTTTTGCATAAACCTAGAGAGGATTCCAACAACAAACAAAATGTCTGGTTTGGTAGTAGTTAGGTAGTTGAGACTTCCTACACGCTGTCTATACTTTTTTTCATCCTCAAATTCTTTTCCTTCAATGGATGTGAGCTTTAAGTTTTGTTCCATTGGAGTAGTCAGAGGATTGCATTCATTCATGCCAAACCTGTTCAACAGATCTCCAATGTACTTCTTTTGAGAAAGGAATATGGACTTCAGATGGTGAGTTACTTCAATACCAAGATAGTAACGAACAAACAAAGTTGCATCATCAAGATCATAATGTTTGAAATTGAGTTTCAGAAGATGCTCTGCCAGTTTTTCATACCAGGCTCCCGGTGCTTGTTTGAGGCCATACAAAGATTTCACAAGTTTGCATACTTTATGTTCATGTCCTTTCACATCAAATCCTTCAGGCTGGGACATAAAATCATTTTCTTTTGGACCTCCATTCAAGAAAGCAATTTTTACATCCATTTCATGGACTTTCCAACCATTCTGAGTTGCTAAGGCAAAGAGTGTCTGAATGGTAGCCCATTTTGTTGTGGGGGCAAAAGTCTCCTCATAATCGACCCCTTCTTTCTGTGCAAAACCTTTTTCCACAACCCTGGCTTTGTGCTTGTCAAGTGAGCCATCAGCGTTATACTTGTTCTTGTAGACCCACTTGCAGCCAATTGGTTTGGTTCCTAATGGAGGATCAACCAGCTTCCAAGTGCCATTCTTTATCAGCACATCATACTCCTTTTCCATCGCTTCTTTCCATTCATCATGAGAAGCAACGTCTTTGAAGGAAGTTGGTTCAAAATCTGTAGACAAATTCAATTCACATTCATAAGAAACATCCATATCAACAGGTGATTCAGAGTCATCTACATCACCTCCATTTTGCCAGTTTGAATTTCTAGTTCCTGTCTTTCCAACTTCATTAGGATGAACACTTTCAAGTGTCTTTGTTAGCCACTTTGGCGAACCTTTCTTAGATGGTCCAAGTTGCTCCATTGATTGAGTTGGAACTGAATCAAGATTGAGTCTCCCAATTCTATTAATGACATCACTTAAAGTATCATCCGTTGTTGGAGTTTCATGCGGGGGAGAGAGTGCTTCAGAAGAAGATTCCACAGGTTGATCTAGTATAGGAATCCCCCCTTCAAGATGTGGAATCTGATTTTCAAATTCTTGAAATGATTTTGCATTTGCGAATCTATCCAAGCGCTCAAGTTGTCGGTCAACAACATTGTCAGTTTTGTATGATTCAAGAAAGATTACATCTCTAGATACAACAAACTTTTTATTGACTTCATCATAGAGACGGTATGCTTTGGAGGTGTTTGAATACCAAGTTTGTTTCTATGTACCTGTGGTATCAAGGCATAACATGTGGAACCAAAGACTCTGAGATGCTTTATCGAAGGAATGCGCCCGTACCACATTTCATAAGGAGTCTTGTTTTTAATAGCATTAGATGGACATCTATTCTTTACATATACAGCACATAGAAGCGCATCAGCCCAAAACATCAATTTTACATTTTTGAAAAACATCATGGAGCGCACCATATTTAAGATTGTCCTATTCATTCTTTCAGCTACATTATTCCGTTGAGGATTATAAGGCACAGTTTGATGTTTGATCCCATGTTGGCGAAGATAGTTTTCAAATTCATTTGAACTGTATTCTTTTCCATTATCAGTGTGAATAGAGCAAATATGAGATTGTGCATCATTTTCAATCCATGTATGAAAGTTCTTGAATGTTTGAAAAGCATCAGAATTGTTCTTCAATAAATAAACCCAACACATTCTGGTGTAGTCATCAATAAATGTCATCATATATTTATATCCATTTGCAGAAGGAACAGGCATTGGAAAACATAAATATGAATGAATGAGTTCAAGTTTTCTATGTGCTCTTGAATGTGAATCATGAAAACACAGTTTGCTATGCTTTCCTAGAATGCAAGCATCACATTGCTTAAGTTTCCTAGGAATTGTAGGCAACCCAGTAACACCATTTTTCTTCAACAAGCTGAGGTTGTCATAGTTCAAGTGTCCAAATCTACCATGCCATAATAAACTTGATGGAAATGTATCTTCTTCATAATGAGAATTGTATGAGAAATTGTGTGCACGAGCAGAGGTACCCTACAGCTTGAGAAGCCTTTCTTCTTCTATCCTTGTCTTGAGAAGTGTGGTCTGAAGCTTTTCTCACCTCAAACTTGCCATCAAACATATAAATGGAGTGTCCTTGCTGGTGGATGTGGACCAAGGACAACAAGTTTCTCCTCAGTTGTGGGAGATATAAAACATGATGCAGAAGAAAGTCTGGAAGACTAGGCAATTTAACCCTGATTGTGCCAAGCCCTGATGACTTGAGTTTTGATTGGTCTGCAAAGTATACTGCTCCACCAACATTGTCAGTAAATTCTTCCAAAAAATCTTTTCTATGAGTCATGTGGCAAGTTGCTCCTGAATCAAGCAACCAATCTTTTTTCGAACAAGCAAATGAAGCATTGAATAAGTCTTCATTTACTCCAATATTACAATGTGCCACAACATAATGAGCGGATTCAGGTGCTTTACCTTTCTCTGTGTCATTAGTTTTACCTTTGGGTTGGTTTCTTTGTTGCTCAATTTTGTCCCAAGGTAACTTGCATGTGGAGGCATCATGTGATCCATTTCTTTTGCAGCGTATGCAGAGCAAATATTGCTTTTCTCTTTGAGAGTGTCTGCCCCCCCTGCCTCTGAAATTTCTTCCTCTTCCTCTTCGACCACCTCTTCCTCTGGAAAAATCTTGAGCAAGATTCTTTTCTCTTTGAGCAAGACACACAACGTCTTCAGATGATTCAGGGGTTGTCTTCTTTCCAAAAGCTTTCTCTCTTTCAACAATTTTTTCACAAGAGAGTCAAAGGTAATATCTTTGAGATTTCCATTTGCTTGCAATGACTCAAGATAATTGGAGTAAGTAGGATAAAGTGCCTTGAGAAAAGTGATGAGAGGAATATCCAATTCAACCTTAGTGGCTTTGATATCATGCATTATAGATTTTAGTTCAGATGCAAGAGCAAGAGGATCATTATTTTGTAATTCAAGAGTGAAGAGTTTAATCATGAGTTGAACAACTTCAAGTGCAGAGTGTGAGTCATAGAGTTCTTTCAATTTTTGTAAGCCTTCGAAAGCATTTGAAAATGGCGAAATATGGCGACTCACCTCTTCAATTACTGACGCTGCAATCAATGAATAGGCCTTGTTGTTCTTATTTTCCCAAATGGCGAACTCCTTATCTGAGGTAGGATGTTTTGGCTCTGTCTCCATCTCCAACACACACGCCTTTCCACAACTCATTGAAAATGAGGGTGTGTTTTATTTTCCTGGACCACTCAGGATAGTTCTCCTTGCCAGTGAGAACTACTCCCACAATAGATATGATTGAATGCATTGTAAAATCTGTGTACTGTGGGAAAAAAATACTTCTGTTGCAAAATTTTACTCATTAATTAAATAAAAAATTAAAATATAAATAAAAGATTATAACAAAAAAAAAAAAAATTGATTCTGATATATGGAGACAGAGGTATCATTGTACAAAATGTAATACCATACGCTGCAATATCATTCAGCGTAATAGCATTCACCATTCACCAACTCTAATATTCAATGCCATACACATATACAATGCAACATCAACACAGCATTGCAGCAACAACGATATATCCCATAGCGATATATCAATCTTCACCTAATTTGAACCAAAAATACCATGGCAGAACACAACATTGCAGCGACAAGTACAATATGAAATGTAAAAAAATTGGATTTATTTATATGGAGGAGCGAATTTATATGGACAAGGAGCGGTGTATGGAGGAGCAAATTTACTGATATTGCAAGTTAAGAGGGGCAGCGACAACCCTAATACCTTTGTATGGAAGCAGCGCAACATGGGAGGAGGGTGTGCTTAGCCGTAGTGATCAAAGGTATGGATGCTGATACCAAAGCATTCACTGTGGAGCAGCTAACTTGTACTTTAAGAGATTCTAGGACTTTCTAAACTAAAAAATAATTCATTTTATAAATACCTTTTGCCCAGAAGGGTCTTATAAACACGATGTTGACTCCTTTAACTCATGACAATAAATCTTAATACCTAACAAAACCCTAGAAGCTTGAAGAGCATGCTTTTACCTAGAAGACCATTAATAAAGAGCATGAAACCCATGCTTTAATAATAACTTTTTCTTTTCTTTTCTTGTTTGTTACATAGGATACATATTAAAATGAGTACAAAAACAACTATGAAGACCGAAACTAGTTACATTTTCAACACTCCCTCTTAACTAGGGAGGTATTCATAATTGTACAACTAGTACAACATCATATCTCAAAGTGAAGAGTTCTCACAAGAAGAGTCAGATTTATAAACCATGTTGTAAGCATCATTATCATGACCAACACCATCTCTAATGCCTAACTAGACAAGCTCTTCTTTAATTAAGAGCATTATGCTGGGAGGCTTTACGTGTGATACGATACTACCTCTACAAGGCACATACCCTCATCCAAATGTCCACAAGGTATGTCCTTTTAGGACTATTCTTATCTTGGATTCCTGGCCCTGAATCCTCAAAGTATATCGGTCCTCTTTGCCCACTCTCATCTTGGATACCAGTCATATCCTCAAAGAGTGTCGGTCCACAAGACTACTTACTATCTTGGATTTCCAATACTCAAGGAGCATCAATCTTAGATGCGTATCCATTCCTCTGAACACCATTGTTTCCTTATGGCCTTCACTAACACTTACAGCGATTAGCCCTAGTCTTATGCATGACACAGAAGGATAAGCACTATCCACCATCACTCCCTCTCAAATAGAGAGGATATCTTGCTCCTATTCAAGGAGACGACTTTTACTTCCTCTCAAATCTAGAGGAGATTCCAGACTTTCACAAGTTCTTTTGTATTTCATTCAAATCTTAGTTCCTCAAAGTTTGCATGGCTCCCTCTTTCCTCTACATCTCATTATACCGAGCATATTTCCCTTCTTGTTATCACAGGTCACAGATCCATCTTCTCACGACAAGTTCCAGGTCATCCATTTTGCACATTACTTTCATCTTGTCTTCATTCATGAAGCCATTCTGTCAAGCCTTCCGAGACTTCACGCTGATCATAATTTCCTCACGAAAGTGATCTTCCTTCTTGTAGTACGAATTTTGACCTTCAGGTTATCTTCTCACACTGCTACCTTTCAATCCCAAGATGATCACATCTTGATTTTCATTGTTATTAGGTAACAGAGAATGAGCTCCTCTCAATATTCTTCAAGTATTCCATCCACACAGCTGAACTCGCTGCAACTGTCATCATGAATACCTACCACATATTTTCCACTTAACAAGATAATATGTTAACTAGGTAACCAAACCATAAATAAAATAGATTTACCTTACCATGTTGACCTGTGTGAACCATAAACATCTCATCAACTATCTCCACTTGAAATTTCCTTCTTGCATCACAGTGCCCAAGGATCGAACTTCATTACCAAGTTACAACTTTTTCTCTATTGGAGATTGGATATTAATTATCATCTTACATATTTAAAGAAAGTATTAGTCTCTCATACATCCTAAAGTACATCAAATTCTATTCTTTTCCAACAACATAAATACTTAAGCATAATTTTATAACCAACTTTCTTTTCACAAGATTCTATACATATGAACCTTAACCAAAGTTTTCTTTTAACATGCATTCCTTATGCTTTCATTCAATCATCTAGCTTCGTGCCCTAAAATGACCCTGCAACTTGACCCCATTTCATTCCTTCATCCCTTTACCACTATTCATTCCACATTACATAGAATGTATACTACTTGTTGACCACTGCGTGTCAACTACCCATAGCAGTACACCCCCTTTTCTTCGCAAAAGGGATAGCGCTTGATCGAAATGTCCGTGCCATTCGACAGTCATCATCCACTAGATCATATTAAGTTGTAAACCCAGTTTGCATGTTGAATTGTAAATAATCTTAGCAGAGTTGAGTCATGTATGTAAATTGCCTAGGTGGACCTAATTTTCTAGTGATAATCTACGTTTCAGAAGGTTTTTCGTCTCACCGATCCATGATCGGTAGAGTTTTCCTTCAACCTGACCCCAAAGCCGGGATGAATTTTGTCATTAGAATCTTAGGAAAATCCTAGTGTGTTAATCTGCTAGATTATGTTTGGTTGCAGAACTGGGTGGTCTATCAAGGTCTATGTCAAAGGGCTTTTCCCCCCTGAGATGTAGAATTGTAAAAGTCATGATGTAAAGTGCCTTGAGGGTTAGAAAATGTTTTAATCCCCTCATAAGTCCTAGGTCCTAGGTCCTAGGTTAAATTTTCCAAAGGCTAAGTTCGAGGATCCATTTAAAAATGAATTAAAAATTTAAAAAAATTAAAAAATTAAAAATAAATAAAAACTTAAAAAATAATAAAATAATAATATTTTGAGTAAATAAATGCAAAATTTCAATTTTTTAATGCATTAAAAATTCAACGGATGAGATTAAGAGATATCTTGATACTCATCAACGGTCGAGATCATTTTGACGTGGATCACTTGAACTAACGGTTGGGAATTTTTCCTTTAAATAGGGTGCTAGGGGTCATTTGAGATCATTCGATCTGTGAGTCTTGTGCTGAAGAAAGCTCTCTTGTAAACTTTTTTTGGTGCTAATAAAGAAAGACTTTGGGGTTGAAATCTTGTTGGTGTTACTCTCTTGAAGTGCTGTGAGATATTTTATTTTCTGCATATTTTAATTTTCAGCCATTAGTAACAGCTTATTGTAGAGTATCGTTGAACACAGGTATCTTGTTCACTTGCTAGGGTTTGAATGGTATTAGAATTTTCTGAAATAATGGCAGGTATCTCCATTGTATCTGGAATCTAGTATTGTTTTTGCCCTCTTTATTGATGGTTGAAGTGAGTTGTGCAGGAAACCTTTATCGAGAAGATCAATGGGCGTTTGGGGAAGTTCTCGGCTGAACCAACTAACCCCTGCAAGCATTCTCTTGCAGAGCCCAGCCAGTTTCGATCCTGGGTTTATCATTTAAGTTTGTTTTTTTTCTGAATTGCATGAGAGAATTCTGAAGTTTTTCATAGTAAATCTGAAATTTTGATAATATTACTGCTGATTATTGATAAATCTGACTATTTAAGAGTCAAAAGTTGTAAATGATGTTTTCGCTGATCTAGGGTTTTTAGTTTTGTTTATGCACATATTATTTTTGGGTGATTTTCCATTCCAGGTTGCAGGGTCTCTGAAGATTTCCGAGGATTATCTACGCTGTTTCGCTGTCCAAGGGTTTCAATTTCAATTGTTTCCAGATATGGAAGAAATTTTACATCGGTTTCATTGATATCAGCTTCTGGGGTTTGGAATATTTTTTCCAAGGGCTGCAAAATCGTTTTTCAAATCGCCCAGCTATCCTTAGCTGCCATCACTGCAAGAAATAAAAAAATAAAAATACATCTGCATTCTTCCCCACGCAGCCTCTATCTGAGTGCCAACTCCCTGCGTGCAGCTGCCGTCCCACACCCCTCTGCCTGCTCGTTGTCGTCCTTGCAGTCTCACGCTGCCTCAATCTTCTCCAAAGCCTGCACAACTTTCACACTGTCAAAAGTTGCTCCTCCATCGATTTTTTGCCGTACACCTCCAGTACCCTCCATGCATTTTTTCTGCAATCCTTTCCCAACCTGCTAACGATTCCTGCAAATCCTGTGCCCATCCGCCTAAATCTTAAACCTGCAAACCCCTGCATGCTGCGTGGATCGGTCTTCATCATCCCATCTGCTCCGCTGGCCGTCGAATATCAAAACTCACGCAAACGGTGTTTCTGTTCTGCTATACGTAAGTAAGGGTAACGTATTTTTTGTTGTTGTTTGATTTTAGTATTAGGATTATAATTTTTTTGTTTTGGCTTCGTGAAAAATTAAAATAAAAAAATGCGATTTTGCTTTTAGATTGTTTTAGATTTTTGGGTATATATTAATGTTTCGTTTTATGTTCTTTTGACTTAGGTTTTTTTTCTATTAAGCTTTTTGATATTAGCATTAGATCCTTTAGGATTAAGCTTAGTTTATAAAGGCTCAAGGTTATTTTCGATTTAAGTTTTAAGTTCATTTAAAAATAAAAATTATAAAAGTCCTTTTTTTTTTAGACTTTAGTTTCAATTTGAATTCCGATTTCATTTTTTTTATAGAGTTTTTTTTCAAAAAAATCACAAAAAAGCTCTAGATTTTAATTTTATAGTTTAGTTTAAGTTTTATTTTTTATTAATCATAAAAAACATAAAAATTAAGAAATCATAAAAAATTATAAAAGATATAAAAATTTTCTTTTCTTATAGTTTAGGTTTTGAATTATTTCAATTTAGATTTAGTTTTGTTAGAAGTGAATAATAAAAAATTTGATAATTTTTTTTCCCTTTTTTAGTTCAATCTTTGGATTTAAAGTTTCATTTTCATTTGAAAAATATAAAAAGATATATTCTGAAATTTCTTTGCCAATTTGAGTCTTAGCTCAGGAATTTGTTACTTTTTACCTCTCCTGCTAAGTCTAAAATTTTAATATGGAAATAATGTTTATCATTCTTTGATTTAGCATGCTTGAATGATCATGAATGTGATATTTGGTTAGCGTTTAAAATTACGTGGTTGTGTATCGAACTTTATCTTTTTCGAAATTTTAAATTGTTGGGGTATCATTAAGCCATTAAGCATTTATCGATCATCTCGAATTTGGTAAAAGTTCAATTTTGTTAAAGTTGTTTGATGGTAAACGATTGTTAATGAGTTCATATTCCGGTAGCATCTGATAAATAATCGTTTAATCATTCATTTCATAAGGCACTGGCCCATTAAATTAATAAAATCTATTTAGTGCTGGTTTCTTTTCGTGTCTCCCAAACCAATTGATTCACAGTTGGTCATCCATTTCCCAATAGGGTCTACCCCCCTTAGCCGTGGGAGACAGGATTAAACGGAGAGATCGGGGATCAGGGTGACAGCCCCCGATCTGAGCGTTGTCATGACGATCTATGCGACAACATTTTTTGGTGCCGTTGCCGGGGATAGAGTTTTTTTTGTCCTTGGTCCTTTCCTTTCGAGCTCTTCCGTTTCACTTCCTATCCGGGTGGCGACTCCACTTCATATATTATCTTCAAGAGTGTATACTAGAAGACATCCAAGCAGTGTGTGCAATCCTGCTCCTGCTCCTGAAAGGGCCCTCAGAGTACGATTACACAAACTCTCTTCTCGTACACTTCTTGTTAACCTCGGACAAGAAGCCCTCTCTGATATCCATTTACTTTTTACTAGTCCAGTTGAGCACGACATCATGGACATATTCACCCCATGTAACTTTGCTAATATTCAGGGTTATCCCAATGATATTCCAAAACATGGAATGGATAAATTTCCTATCTTTCAGGGAGATAATGCAATCAGTGCTAATTCACATCTGAAAGCTTTTAGTTCATGGTTGGGGAAATACGCAAGGTCCGCTGATTTTAATCATGAAGATGTTAAAATGACCCTTTTTGTTTTGACTTTGGAAGGTGACGCTCTAGATTGGTTTACGGAAAAGCCTCAAAATTCATTTGATTCCTTACAATCGATTGTTAACGGCTTTAAGGAAAAGTATGGAGATAAGCGAGAAGGAAGACACCTTGTGAAAGCTATCAGCATAATAAAAAAGAGAGAGAATAAAACTGCTGAAGAATTTAATAAAAGGTTTAATGACATTATTAAAAAATTACAGCAAGACTATAAACCTACTGACAAATCTCTTCGAGATTTTTACATTGATGCCTTTAGTCCTGAGCCATCTTATGAGTTAAGGCGTGCTAGGCTTATTGATTATAGGGATTGCCAAGCCTTAGCTATAGAACTTGAAAAGGACAAGGTAGCATCTGGGAAGTCTGAGATCCCAGGTTTCGATAGGGCTGCTACGAAACTAAAAGAACCTAAAGTAAAAGCAGTTCAAGAACCTGAAAGCGAGCTTGTTGTCAAATTGCTTCAAAAGATTGAAACCATGGAAATCAATCATACTAAGGAAATAGCCACTTTGCAGAATAGGTTGGTCCAAATGGAAAGAACACAAACGCAAAATTTCCAACCTCGAAATAATAATAACAAAAATAACAATTGGCAAAAGAAGGGCCAATCTACTGAGCAGAGACCCCCTAATCCGTTTACTAATTTGGTTGATATTGCTCCTCCTTATTGTCGGGTTTGTGATGCTCTTCATGAAGAAGCCACTTGCCCTATCGTTAGAATAATCTTAGATAACGAGATGTTTGGAACAGGTGATCAAATAAATGTGGTAGGTAGCAAGTTTCCTTTGTCTATGGATGACTGGATAGAGGTCAAGGAAAATACTCGTGACGTTATGAATCCTTCATCAACTTTTAGTATAAATAACCTTGAAAATGAAGATGACATTTTGGCTAGGTTATATGGTGAAAAACCTTCTCCCGAGAAAATCTTGGAAATTGCTAGAGATAAAGGTTTGACCTATCAGAGAAGGGATAAAAATCAAAGCGGGAATCAAATTCCCCTTTGAACTTATAACCCTGGTTTAAACTCTGGATTAGATGTCGATTTGGGAAGTTGGTTTAACAATGCAAAAATCTGGGTTCCTGTCTCCAAGATTACTAAAATCCCTTCCCAAAGAGATAAGTTACTAAAAGCTATTCAAGGTCCTCAAGTAAATATTTCTCAACAAAAGAGTTGGGAAGTTGACTATCATGATGCTCCCATATATTTGCAAAGCTTAGATGATGATAACAAAGATCACCAACCTTTCTTTATCACCTTGTTGGTTAATGGATATAAATTGAATAATTGCATGTTGGATTCTGGTGCATCAGCGTGTGTAATGACTAAAAGGGTCATGGAACAGCTTAACTTAAGAGATTTTAGACCCTACTATAACATATGTGCCATGGATTCCAAGAAAATTGAAGTGCATGGTTTGATCAAAGATTTGCAAGTTCATCTATCAGTTTAACCAGACATCATGATTGTTATGGATATTGTCATTGTAGAGGCACCTTTTCAGCATTGGGGTTTGGACTTCATAGGGAAGTTCCATGAAAATTCTAGCAATGGCTATGTTAGGATATTCCGACACATAGGAAATAGTTAAGTTCAACTTGGTCTAGTATAGAGTTAGGTATAGAGTTAGGTAAAGTGTGTTTCTTTACCGTTGTACATTTGTAACTTACAATCCGACGGTCACGATATGTAGTGATCCGACGGTTCATTCTCTCCTCGGTATTACCGACACTTGATCCGTGGCTTGACACCCGATTGGTCCATGAATTCTATTTAAAGCGCAAGGAGGGTCATTTGTAGGTTAACCGTGCATGAGAGAAGCTTATGTAAATTTTCATTCTTTTATTAATAAATTGCCTGTAGTAGCCACGTTGGCGTAGGCCATGGACTGTTTCCCTCTCTGAGGGTTTTAACCACGTCAAAATACTGGTGTATTGATCTGTGATCTGTTTGTGAGCGGTGTCCTTCTGGTGTTCTATCTGAGGAACTTACCCTGTAAATTCCTACATGGTATCAGAGCCATTTGAGGGCCGCGTCCGTTGGTGATCCAAATCTGAAGCCGGTAGAACTGCATGCGGCTGTCGTTTCCTAGATCTACTGTTTCTGACTGCTTTCAGGCCGAGAGGACTGCTCTGTTGTGTTCGGAGCATCTGTTCCAGTGATATCCCAAGTTGTTCTTAAGGGGGGATGTTAGGATATTCCGACACATAGGAAATAGTTAAGTTCAACTTGGTCTAGTATAGAGTTAGGTATAGAGTTAGGTAAAGTGTGTTTCTTTACCGTTGTACATTTTGTAACTTACAATCCGACGGTCACGATATGTAGTGATCCGACGGTTCATTCTCTCCTCGGTATTACCGACACTTGATCCGTGGCTTGACACCCGATTGGTCCATGAATTCTATTTAAAGCGCATGGAGGGTCAGTTGTAGGTTCACCGTGCATGAGAGAAGCTTATGTAAATTTTCATTCTTTTATTAATAAATTGCCTGTAGTAGCCACGTTGGCGCAGGCCGTGGACTGTTTCCCTCTCTGAGGGTTTTAACCACGTCAAAATACTGGTGTATTGATCTGTGATCTGTTTGTGAGCGGTGTCCTTTTGGTGTTCTGTCCGAGGAACTTACCCTGTAAATTCCTACAGGCTACTCATGGATTTTAACTGCTATGGATTATTTCACTAAATGGGTTGAAGCTATTCTTGCTAAGAATGCCACTGAAAAGGTTATTATGGATTTCATTGAAAATAATATCATTACTAGATTTGGTGTCCCTGATAAGATCACTACTGACAATGCCAAGGCTTTTAGTTCCTCAGAGTTTTCATCTTTTTGTTTCAAGTATGGCATTGTCTTATCTCATTCGTCAAATTACTATCCTCAGGGTAATGGTCTGGCCGAATCAAGTAACAAGAATCTCATAACCATTATCAAGAAGATAGTAGGAGATAATAAGAGATCATGGGATAACAAAATCAAGTATGCTTTATGGGCAGATAGAATCACTAAGAAGAAAGCTACTGGTAAATATCCCTTTGAATTAGTTTATGGCTTGGATGTAACTTTACCTATGCACCTGAGATTGCCAGCTTATCAGCTCCTTCAGAATTTTTCTACTAATAAAGATGTCGTTCATAATAGAATAGATCAAATTGTGGAGTTAGATGAAGCTCGTAGGACAACTTTTGATGCTATATGTAAAAATCAATCTAACATTAAGAAAAGCTTTGATAAATTCTCTCGATCTAGATCTTTGCAGGTGGGAGATATGGTATTGCTTTGAGACCGCAAGAATGAGAAACCAGGAAAACATAAGAAGTTTGACAGTTTGTGGTTGTGACCATACATCATTCGAGATATAGCTCGACCAAACTCATTCCACTTGAGCAGATTAGATGGGGTTGAAATCTTGCTGGTATTACTCTCTTGAAGTGCTGTGAGATATTTTATTTTCTGCATATTTTAATTTGCAGCCATTAGTAACAGCTTATTGTAGAGTATTGCTTAACACAGTTATCTTGTTCACTTGCTAGCGTTTGAATGGTATTAGAATTTTCTGAAATAGTGGCAGGGATCTCCATTGTATCTGGAATCTAGTATTGTTTTTGCCCTCTTTATTGATGGTTTAAGTGAGCTGTGCAGGAAACCTTTATCGAGAAGATCAGTGGACGTTTGGGGAAGTTCTCGGCTGAACCAGCCAACTCCCGCAAGCATTCTCTTGTAGAGCCCAGCCAATTTCGATCCTGGGTTTATCATTTAAGTTTGTTTTTTTTGAATTGCATGAGAGAATTATGAAGTTTTTCATAGTAAATCTGAAATTTTGATAATATTACTGCTGATTATTGATAAATCTGACTATTTAAGAGTCAAAAGTTGTAAATGATGTTTTCGCTGATCTAGGGTTTTTAGTTTTGTTTATGCACATATTATTTTTGGGTGATTTTCCATTCCAAGTTGTAGGGTCTCTAAAGATTTCCGAGGATTATCTACGCTGTTTCGTTGTCCAAGGGTTTCAATTTCAACTGTTTCAAATCTGGAAGAAATTTTACATCGGTTTCATTGATATCAGCATGTGGGGTTTGGAATATTTTTTCCAAGGACTGCAAAATCGTTTTTCAAATCCCCCAGCTATCCTTAGCTGCCATCGCTGCAAGAAATAAAAAAAAATACATCTGCATTCTTCCCCACGCAGCCTCTATCTGAGTGCCAACTCCCTGCGTGCCGCTGTCGTCCCACACCCCTCTGCCTGCTCGCTGTCGTCCTTGCAGTCTCACGCTGCCTCAATCTTCTCCAAAGCTTGCACAACTTTCACACTGTCAAAAGTTGCTCCTCCATCGATTTTTTGCCGTACTCCTCCAGTACCGTCCACGCATTTTTTCTGCGGTCCCTTCCAAACCTGCTAACGATTCCCGCAAATCCTGTGCCCATCCGCCTAAATCTTAAACCTGCAAACCCCTGCATGCTGCGTGGATCGGTCTTCATCGTCCCATCTGCTCCGTTGGCTGTCGAATATCAAAACTCACACAAACAATGTTTCTGTTCTGCTATACGTAAGTAAGGGTAACGTATTTTTTGTTGTTGTTTGATTTTAGTATTAGGATTATAATTTTTTTGTTTTGGGTTCATGAAAAATTAAAATAAAAAATGCGATTTTGCTTTTAGATTGTTTTAGATTTTTTGGTATATATTAATGTTTCGTTTTATGTTCTTTTGACTTAGGTTTTTTTTTATTAAGCTTTTTGATATTAGCATTAGGTCCTTTAGGCTTAGCTTAGTTTATAAAGGCTCAAGGTTATTTTCGATTTAAGTTTTAAGTTCATTTAAAAATAAAAAAATATAAAAGTCCTTTTTTTTTTTAGACTTTAGTTTCAGTTTGAATTCTGATTTCATTTTTTTTATAAAGTTTTTTTTCAAAAAAATCACAAAAAAGTTCTAGATTTTAATTTTATAGTTTAGTTTAAGTTTTATTTTTTATTAATCATAAAAAATATAAAAATTAAGAAATCATAAAAAATTATAAGAGATATAATAATTTTCTTTTCTTATAGTTTAGGTTTTGAATTATTTCAATTTAGATTTAGTTTTGTTAGAAGCGAATAATAAAAAATTTGATAAAAAATTTTCCCTTTTTTAGTTCAATCTTTGGATTTAAAGTTTCATTTTCATTTGAAAAATATAAAAAAATATATTCTGAAATTTCTTTGCCAATTTGAGTCTTAGCTCAGGAATTTGTTACTTTTTATCTCTCCTGCTGAGGCTAAAATTTTGATATGGAATTAATGTTTATCATTCTTTGATTTAGCATGCTTGAATGATCATGAATGTGATATTTGGTTAGCGTTTAAAATTACGTGGTTATGTATCGAACTTTATCTTTTTCGAAATTTTAAATTGTTGGGGTATCATTAAGCCATTGAGCATTTATCGATCATCTCGCATTTGGTAAAAGTTAAATTTTGTTAAAGTTGTTTGATGGTAAACGATTGTTAATGAGTTCATATTCCGGCAGCATCTGATAAATAATCGTTTAATCATTCATTTCATAAGGCACTGGTCCATTAAATTAATAAAATCTATTTAGTGTTGGTTTCCTTTCGTGTCTCCCAAACCAACTGATTCACAGTTGGTCATCCATTTCCCTATAGGGTCTACCCCCCTTAGCCGTGGGAGACAGGCTTAAACGGAGAGATTGGGGATCAGCGTGACAGCCTCCAATCTGAGCGTTGTCGTGACGATCTGTGCGACAACACTACCCTTGTCAAGATGTCTTTCCCAAGGACCTTTCACAGTGATGGTCCTCCCAAGATCACGATGATCCATTTAGGCAATATGACAACTTCTAACATGATGTTAGATAATGATTGGATGAACATTATGCAAAATGGTCTAATCTATCTATCTAGATGATTACTATAAAGCAACTTAAACATATAAATTCCAAATATGCTACTATCATTTGATTTCTTTCCATGATGCTTATTCAAAACATAGTATCTTAAAAGAAAGATTATTCTTCATAAGAACCTGATAGTTGGTGAACCTTCTTTAGTAGTAAATATCCTTCACTTCATACTTCTTTACCTTCTTCTCAAGTTCTCCCATTGCTTCGGCTACATGAGCTTCACTCCTTTATTTTCTCTTGTTGTTTTGTTGGTTTGGGCAGTTCCTCTTAAAGTGTCCAAACTCATTGCACTTGAAGCATTTAACCTCGGACATGTCTTTCTTCTTGGACTTACCAAACTTTTCCTTCTTTAGCTTCTTGACTCTGACTAGAAAGGCTTGAGATTGCTCATCTGATCCAATATCATCCTTGACCTTGATCCTTGATTCTTCTAAAATGCATGGGCGCACAACTCATCAAAGGGAGTTGAATCCTTCTTGGGGTAGATGCTTGTTGCAAAGCTACTCCATTCTAGTGGCAATGCATTTAGTACATACAAGGTTACTTCTGAATCAGTAATTGGTTCCCCAAGTCCTTGCAGATGGTTTTGTTGTTTCCCAAATTGTACAAAAGAATGCAAAATTGCTTAGGGCAGGGCTTGTCACTCTAATCCATGCCCTCTCCATTTAAGTTGTCTCAATATTGAAAACTAAAGGGGGTAGTCCCTATGGATGAAGACATGAACTACTTGTTGGAAACCAACAAGCAAAGGAGACACAATTGAATGGCCTAGCAACTTAGTTGAAATTAATAGGCAAGTATGATTATTATGCACCACTTGATTAGATTTATTGAAAATGCCACTTAAAGACCAGTGCCTCTAAAGTTGATTACTTGCATAATTTTAATTAAAATTCCAAGTCACCGGATAAAGAGTTGCTGCAATATGCAAATTCTATCCTATATGAAGTGTTGGACCTAGTTATATGTGAGATGCAAGATCTTGGTTATTTTTAATTGTATGCCTATTCTAGATTTATCCTCGTCCTCAATTATGTTGGAACGACTCTCGAACGCAGGTTGTAGTGAGAAGTCCAAAAGAAGGAGGCTAATGCCTCATTAACGACACACATCCCGTGCAGTTCTAACCACCTATGTATCTCCATTCCTACAAGGGATTGCCCATAAGAGAACTGTGAGGTCACCTATGTTAACTGCGGACGAGGGTCTAGAATCCTCAAATTGCTTGAAGAAGGTGGTCCTTAGTTCTTACAATCAAGCTTATGCTTGGAGGTAGATTTTATAAATGCACTTCTAGTCCTAGAATGAAGATGCAAAATTTGAGTGAAAGCTTGAACAAGATTATTAATTGGGACAAGCACTTCAACAAGAAGAACTATTTGAGATCCAAACAATTATAGTGATATCCAATGTAAGAGCAATTAGATGAAGTAATTAAAGAGAAATTAAATAACTATCTCAAATGAGGCAATATGCACAATTCCAGTGAAACACAAGTGACAAGATTTAATCATGCACTATTAGACAAAGATAATTAGAATTTGTTATTGTGCTAGTTAATTTCACTTGTGATCACAAGAACAAATTTGAGCACTTTATAAAAATGAAACAAGTCTAGCAATTCAAATGGAAAAAAATTAGAAATTTCAAGCTTATCAATATTTCACACGATCTTATCTTATGATTAGCAATATTACTCAATGGTTAGGCCCAATAGCAAGTTATCATTTAGATCATAAACCAATGAAGCACATTAGCACAAGGTGAGATTGTCAACAGTGATCAACAATGAATGCTAGGTACACAGTGAAATGACACAATGATACAAGGACAATGCAAAAATGCAAGAAGAAGGTCAAAGCAAGACTTATTTGACCAATTCACCAATGAACTTCTCTCAATATCAGATTTATGCAAATCAGACCAGCAAGCTACTATAATGTGAAAGCAATCCCATAAATTGAAAGAGAAGCTAAGAAACACAATAGAAAATAAGCCCTTAAGTAATGAGGGTTAGTTCTTAGAGTTATTAGACTTATTTAGAGATGTTTTTAAACTTCCTTAGAGTGATTTAGCACTTGATTATGCCACTATTATATTAGCTTCAGATCTGATTTGATTTATGCAGTGAGTGAAAGAAAGGATAGGGAAAGAGAGCAAACCCTCAAGTCCTCTAAACCTTTGTCCAATGGTTGATTTAGCTAGTCAACGGACCAACGAGGCTAGTTTTGGCCTTGAATGCACTTTGTGAGCTGCCCAACACCTACAATCACAAATGTAAGTTTTAAATAGAATGGACAAGCCACCAAAAACCCCACGTCCAAGCTAGAGAAAGCTTTCCAAGGTTGCGACCAGGGACAAACGACAAAGATTAGCCACAAATAAGTGAAGAATGGCCCCTAAAATTTGGTGATCAACTCTCCAAAGAACTGGAACATAATGTATTAGCCTCTAAATCCTAAGGAATGATGTATCAAGCCTCTTAGAGCTTGCAGTTAGGGCTAGAAGCCCCTCTAATGCTAACAACTAGGCTTGAAAGTGCCTTTAGGGCTACAGCTAGGCCTCCAAGGGCTAGAATGGCTAGGAAAATGAAAATTTGCCCCTTGAAACCATTCCCCAATGAATGATAAGCCTACAAAACAGAGAATTAGCCCACACATAGAACAAACACACTGAAAGTTAACTGAAAACCCTCACTAGAAATTACCTTACACTTGCAAAACAAAGAATTATCATTGGAAATCACTTGCAAGGAAATGAATAAGTCCCTTTAGCGCTGCGACTAGGTCTTAGAGGCCTAATTAGGGTTGTTTCTTGCCAAGAAAGTCCTCCAATAGGCTGCAGCTAGGAATTTTAGCCCTCAAAACCCCATGGCCAGGCCAAAAATGCCCTCTAACCCCTGTAGCTAGGCCAAAAAAGGCCAAAATTGCTAAGAAAGTGCCAAAATTTTGATCTTAACACTAAGAAACCACCTACGAACCACTTCAGAAAATAAATTCTCCCAAAAATCCTAGTTGTAGCTGCAACTGTAGAAAAAGGCCCCTAGGGATAGCATTTTCTCTTCTAGACCTAGCTTCCAATTTTGGGCACTTAGGTCTTATAGATCTTGGTCTCCAGGCCTACATCTGCCCTCACAAACCCAACAAACTTCCCAGAAAGGTTGGACGACTCCTTCTAAGGTTGATGTTGGCCCTGAAACCCAAGCAGTTTGGGCTGAATGACGGATACTCGCCCTTGCTTCATATTTGCCTTTGAGATTTTGAAATCAAGTGCCTGCAAGCTGAATAAATAGAGCACAAAACACAATATCTAGACAATTCTCAAATAAAAAGCCAAAATTATTATTTACAAGGGTTAGAAATAATTTACAAAATATTTACAGATTATATACAATAGTTTACGAGAGGAAATTAGCTCTATTTAGCAAATAAACATTATTAGCCCAAATAGATTTTGAAAAAAAATAATTTGATGGAGCTAATTTTGAATTTTAATTTAATGGCTAAACCCTCCTGCCAAAAATAAATCATTAGATTAAAACTTGAGGCCAAACAAGATCAATTTCTTCCCTCAGTCTGGGTACTTGGGATTTCCAAGGGTTGGAGTACCTATATATCTCTATTCAACTCAAAAGATTGATTGTTAGTTCAAAGGGACTTAGATTTATACTTTAAACCCTTAAGATCTAAAGATACCTGCTAGATCAAGTGAGTTGTAAGTATGTATCCAAGATCCAACACCTAAGGCAAGATACCTGTGCCAATGGATGCTCCTACCACTAGCTATTGAAATAAAAATACTCAATAATATTTCGAATTCAGAGCATTAAGCATCAAAAAAACCAACCAACACATACCACAAATCAGCTAGACAGAAACACCTTGAATCGAACCCCAAAGTATTTATTAATGCAAAATTCCAACAAATCTTAGCTCAATACAAAGAAATTTCGATCTAGTAAGATCAAGATGAGAGGACGAGCTTGAGAGCTTCCTTCTATAGGAAAATGAGATGGAATAACCCCTCCAAGTGGAAATAATGACTAGTTTGACTTGATCTTCGAGAAAAATAGCTAGTAGCTTCTTGATCCATGCCAAAATCAAATCTTGTCCCTTGATCTTGAAAAATATCTTATTTGTTGATGAAGGCCTTGATCCTGGTCCAAAAATAAAATTCCAAGATTTTTCCTTGAAAAATGATCCTTGACTCAACCACCATGGTCCAAAGTCTTGAATTTTCTCGAAAATTTGACTTTTCCTTTGTTGGACGACCTCATAAAATTAAATCTTTCTGGATGCACGAATTTTTTATAATTTCCCACTTAGAAGGTAATTAATTTTCCCTTCATTTTATTTTTTGGATAATTTCTGGCTAAAATTAATTTTTATTTTTTCTAGAAATTAAAATTAAAATGACTAAGAGAATACTCAATAATATTTCGAATTCAGAGCATGAAGCATCAAAAAAACCAACCAACACATACCACAGATCAACTAGACAGAAACACCTTGAATCGAACCCCAAAGTATTTATTAATGCAAAATTCCAACAAATCTTAGCTCAATACAAAGAAATTTCGATCTAGTAAGATCAAGATGAGAGGACGAGCTTGAGAGCTTCCTTGTATAGAAAAATGAGATGGAATAACCCCTCCAAGTGGAAATAATGACTAGTTTGACTTGATCTTCGAGAAAAATAGCTAGTAGCTTCTTGATCCATGCCAAAATCAAATCTTGTCCCTTGATCTTGAAAAACATCGTATTTGTTGATGAAGGCCTTGATCCTGGTCCAAAAATAAAATTCCAAGATTTTTTCCTTGAAAAATGATCCTTGACTCAACCACCATGGTCCAAAGTCTTGAATTTTCTCGAAAATTTGACTTTTCCTTTGTTGGACGACCTCATAAAATTAAATCTTTCTGGATGCACGAATTTTTTATAATTTCCCACTTAGAAGGTAATTAATTTTCCCTTCATTTTATTTTTTGGATAATTTCTGGCTAAAATTAATTTTTATTTTTTCTAGAAATTAAAATTAAAATGACTAAGAGAATACTCAATAATATTTCAAATTCAGAGCATGAAGCATCAAAAAAACCAACCAACACATACCACAGATCAGCTAGACAGAAACACCTTGAATCGAACCCCAAAGTATTTATTAATGCAAAATTCCAACAAATCTTAGCTCAATACAAAGAAATTTCGATCTAGTAAGATCAAGATGAGAGGACGAGCTTGAGAGCTTCCTTGTATAGAAAAATGAGATGGAATAACCCCTCCAAGTGGAAATAATGACTAGTTTGACTTGATCTTCGAGAAAAATAGCTAGTAGCTTCTTGATCCATGCCAAAATCAAATCTTGTCCCTTGATCTTGAAAAACATCGTATTTGTTGATGAAGGCCTTGATCCTGGTCCAAAAATAAAATTCCAAGATTTTTTCCTTGAAAAATGATCCTTGACTCAACCACCATGGTCCAAAGTCTTGAATTTTCTCGAAAATTTGACTTTTCCTTTGTTGGACGACCTCATAAAATTAAATCTTTCTGGATGCACGAATTTTTTATAATTTCCCACTTAGAAGGTAATTAATTTTCCCTTCATTTTATTTTTTGGATAATTTCTGGCTAAAATTAATTTTTATTTTTTCTAGAAATTAAAATTAAAATGACTAAGAGAATACTCAATAATATTTCGAATTCAGAGCATGAAGCATCAAAAAAACCAACCAACACATACCACAGATCAGCTAGACAGAAACACCTTGAATCGAACCCCAAAGTATTTATTAATGCAAAATTCCAACAAATCTTAGCTCAATACAAAGAAATTTCGATCTAGTAAGATCAAGATGAGAGGACGAGCTTGAGAGCTTCCTTGTATAGAAAAATGAGATGGAATAACCCCTCCAAGTGGAAATAATGACTAGTTTGACTTGATCTTCGAGAAAAATAGCTAGTAGCTTCTTGATCCATGCCAAAATCAAATCTTGTCCCTTGATCTTGAAAAACATCGTATTTGTTGATGAAGGCCTTGATCCTGGTCTAAAAATAAAATTCCAAGATTTTTTCCTTGAAAAATGATCCTTGACTCAACCACCATGGTCCAAAGTCTTGAATTTTCTCGAAAATTTGACTTTTCCTTTGTTGGACGACCTCATAAAATTAATTCTTTCTGGATGCACGAATTTTTTATAATTTCCCACTTAGAAGGTAATTAATTTTCCCTTCATTTTATTTTTTGGATAATTTCTGGCTAAAATTAATTTTTATTTTTTCTAGAAATTAAAATTAAAATGTCTAAGAGGGTATTAATTATTTTTTCACCCTTTAAGTGCATCTAAAAACTATTTTTGATAATGGTGTCTAATTATGAGGAACCATTCACCAAAAAAAATTCTAAACACACTTTTACATCAAATATTACAAATTCAACCATTAGAAGCAGAAATACACATAGACATACACTCCTGGGACTCAATCAAATTCCGCAACAAGGCAAATGATCTAGTATGAAGAATAAATCGACTCGATAAACACTATGACTCTCCTAAGACTTTATCAATGAATTACCCTAGCTTTGGGGTATATCTTGGAAAAAAACTCTGCCAATTATCTGTGTTTACAAACACACATAATTAGGGAGGTTAAAAACTCCCTAGGATGAAACGCTTTGATAGGCATTTCTCGCTCTTCTATCCCTGTTTCTTCTTGAATGCATCTTGCCATTAATTCCTCGAAACCAGGAATTAAGTTATTGTTGAGAAGAGTAGTCTTGAACACGTACCATTCAGATGGTAATCCTCCAAGGATTGAGAGTGCCATTTCCCTATAGTGATAATTTCTCCAATAGATAGGAGATCGTTCTTGATCTCGGTGATTCTTAAGAAATATGCTTGCATGCTCTCATCTTTTCCCTTCTTAATTTCCTTCAGCTTATTTCCAAAAAACAAAACTTGATTTGCATCATTAACTTTAAATAAACTCACTAGTCTCTCATAGATTTCCTTGGAGATGTTCAGGTTGGAGATGTAGGCCACCTAGCGCTTGTCGATAGAATCCCGGATGATCTTCTTTGTTTTGACTTCACCAGTTTTCCATTTGTTGCTGTCAACAACGAGTGCATTTGATGGAGGCTCAACAATATTGCCTCTCACATGGTCCAACACTCCTTGATCTTCTAAGGTTAGATCGAGAGACATCTTCCATCCATCATAGTCAAACTTCTCACGGAGCTTGTCTTCGGCAAGGAAGAGTGTTGAGGACCCCATAGTCCTTTTAGGATAGCCTTGCCAATCTTCTCTTTGGTGATTTCTCTTGCTCTTGCTTGGGCTTTGTTTTCACCTTAGCTCTGATACCATGTTAATTTATGGTATGTTCTATGCTTAGGGCAGTTTACTTCTTTTCTTATTAGTATCCACAGATTAGCAATCACATGTACATTAAGTAAAGTGCAGATAGAACATTAAACGATCGACAAAAAACAAGCTAATACAAGAGACACAAGATGTGGCGACTAACCAGGGACAAACCCCAATATGGGGAAGCCCTTTGATCTAATCTTCTTTTATCTTCAATAATTTAGTAGAGAGAAATAGTACATAAATCTGATTTACCTCAGCAGCAGAAAACCCTAGATCAGCCCTCAACTAGGGCAGACAATATTATGCAAACCGACCGTCGGATCGGCTTGATTCCTTTACCAAATAATGTGGCCTTCAGAGGAGAGTTAGTTCCACCTATAGTGCAGTTCTGAGAGAGAGAAAGATGGTCAATGCTGGTCAAACTTCTGATCTGCAGTTGCAGCCCTAAATTCAGCATCCTTCCTTCCACACGTGTGAGAGAAGAGTCCCTTTCTGCGCAGTAGGAAAAGAGCCTCTTTTTTGTGCGGGAGAGAGAGATATGTGATGAGATGAGTGTGTGCAAATGAGGAAAAGACCTCCTGTATTTATATACAAATGTTGATGATTGAATAGATGCGACTGTCGGGCTTCTGAGCCTACATGAGTTGCTGGTTAGCTTGATAATTATTCAATAATCAAAATAAATTCATATCTCCATAAATACTTATCGAAGTCAGATGATCTTTAGATCAATACTACACCTCTCGACGAGAGGAATCTAATAAAAATATTATTAGCCATGAATAAGATGACCCATATGGAGTTTGGCCCTAGTTGCCAATTTTAATAGAGTTGCTCATAAAGGCTATTGGTTGCTCATGACCCTCCTTATTTTTCTGAAGCAAGACACTTGCTATAGTATCCTCGGAAGCGAAAGAGAGGATCATAATTTACTTGAGTAATCAGGATTGACAAGCACATGAACTTTAGCTATAACATCTGTAATATGTTGAAATGCCCTTTTTCCTTCACACTTCCTAACGAATTTTGCATCTTTCTTTAACAAACTTTGTATGGGCTTGACAATATCAGCGTTAATTGCAATAAATCTTTTGAGTAAATTGATCTTCCCAAGGAAAGATTGAAGGGACTTAATATTATCTAGCAATGGGATTTACCAAATAGCCTCAACCCTCTCATGGTCTATTTGATACCATCTTTGTATACAATGTGACCAAGTAATTTCCATTCTGTTACTCCAAATATAGATTTCATAGGATTCAAGGATATGCCAAATTCTCGACATCTATCAGAAATTTGTCTAAGATGATTTATATGAGGTGTACCATCTTTTGAAAAAATGGTGAGATCATCTTGATATATCTGAATAATTTTACTGATTAGCCCCTTGAAAGCATAATCCATGGCCCTTTGAAAAGTATCCCCTACATTTGTGAACCCAAAAGGCATTCTGAGATACTCAAATGTTCCCCAAGGTGTGGTGAAGGTTGTCTTATCTCGGTCTTCTTCTTTAACCTAGACTTGATTACAACCAAAGAAACCATCCAATAATGACATCATACCAAAACCAGTTATCTTCTAAAGCATATTCTCCATGTTGGGTAAAGGATAATTATCTTTTTTACAGGCCAAATTAAGATTTTTGAAATCAACACAAAGCCTAATTGTACTATTTTTCTTTTCGACAACTACCAATTTAGAACACTGTGACGAATGTCATGTTTGTGTGATAATCCTAGTAGTGAGCATATTTTGTAACTCTTTATGAACTAATGGGGTTGACTAAGGATTAATTTGCCTAAGCTTTTGCTTGAATGGTTTAGCATCTTCATCCTTTAAGGGGATAGTGTGCTCCATAATGTCTTTCTTGTAGCCCTTAAGCTCATCATATCAAAAAGCTAAAACATCACAATATTCAATTAGCAAATCAATTAGATTTTAGTTCTCTTCTTCAGAAGTACCTTTACCAATTTTGACAACTTTTGGGTCTTCGGGGAAGCTGATATTCACTCAATAAATTCTCTAGGGTCAATTTCTTTTTCTTCATTCGTTTTTGTAGCATCGTTTCTATCAAAAAGGTATTCCATACAAACAATGTTTCAAGGGCTAGTATTTGTCATATTTCTACTACTAGAATTAGACGCCTCCTCCTTATAACATGCTTGAAAATATTCAAACTTTTCTAAGTGATTAGGGAAATAGACAATTTGCTTCTCATCATCGAATACCTGCCAATGTTCAATATTATTTGCAACTGAAAGCCTGAGGATTACTTCCATTTTGACCTTATCCTCTATCATATTATTAGCTACTTTAAAAGTAGATGCAACCACAACAAGTTCATCCGCTTGACTGTTTTTCTCTCTGGCAATCACTTGGAGATCATAGGCATCAAACAACACAATGGTGTCCCATACAACATTCCAGTATTTTTTGAGTTTATCGTTCCTACATGAAAAATTACTCCACTTGTTGAATGGTGAGATCAAAATCCCCTTTAACACTAAGTAATTTTCTCTTGAGCTCCTTAGCTAATTCAAGACCCAACAACAAGGCTTCATATTCAGCTTCATTATTAGTAGCTTCAAATTCCATTCGAAAGGAAAATTTAAACACATGACCCATAGGGGACACTAAAACAATCTCAACCCCTTTACCATGCTTAAAAATGGAACCGTCAAAATTCATGTACCAAATTTGACTCCTTGATTCATCGACCTTATGCTCTAATGGCATTATAAATTTGGAAAGACAACATAATTTCCCATGCTGGATTGTTCCATAATGAGCTCACCCTGAGGATCTTTGGGACAAGATACTTTCTCAACTTCAACAAACCCACTGCATGGAAAATAAGACAAAAGAGATTGATATTCTTTTTGGAATTTTCTAAGGAGCCTTGCAGTTTGCAAGACCTTGGACCTCTGGGAAGGAATCTTGACAATCTCAAAGATAGGTAAAGTGATTTTTGCACTGCTAATCCATCCCCCTAAATCAATATTCAAACTCAGATCTGGAACATGGGAAGTGATTTCTTTCATAATTTCAAAAACCTGTTCTTGAGATGGTTGTTCTCCATTCTTCTCATTTTCAGCGTTATTTATACTAAAAGGAATGAGAGTCTTAACATCACAACTATTCTTGATAACCTCTATCCTGTCCTCTAAAGGAAAATGATACTCTTTCCCTAACATATTAATTTGATCCTTTGTTATCATGAGATCACCATTTTAGATACCCTTTGCAATAGCAAAAGATTCTTCGTTATGGAAGCTTTGACAGGGCCTACAATAAGACAAAGGATGAGCAACAATATTTGTAGATTCAGGTGGAACGGGAGGTCTCTGCTTAGTTGGAGGATTCTTCTTTGGCCATGAATTATTATTACCTCTATTATTAGGTGTTTCTAAGTTGCATAATTTGAGCTTGAGACCTTTCCATTTCAATTAGCCTAGCCTACATGACATTCATTTCCCTGACATGTTCAATCTTCATTTCCTCAATCAATTGAGTTAATTCTTTAAAAGGATCATGCCCAACTTCCTTGACTTCTTTTCCATTAGATTTAACTGGACCTCCTTGAAAACCAAGAATTTCATACTTTCCAAATGCTTTCTTGTCCTTTTCCAACTCTTCAACTAAAGTTTGAACTCTCTTTAAATCAGTTGGGGCTTAGAACGTCTTAATTCATAAGAAGTATCCACAACAAATGCATCCAAATAATGCTCTAACGAAGATTTATCAGTTGGTTTATAATCTTGATTCATTTCTATGACAATGACATTAAACTTATTGAATTCTTCAACATTCTCATTTTCATTTTTCTTTATATCGCTGATGATTCTAAGAAAATATCTTCCTTCTAGTTTGTCCCCAAACATATCTTTGAAAGCATTTGATGATGGCTTGTAGAGAATCAAAGGAGTTATTGGTCCAATCCAAGAACCAATCCATGGGATCATTTTCGAAACAGAGAACAAACAACTTCATTTTGAAATCCTCATGGTTATATGTAGCTTGGCTAGCATGCTTTACCAAGAAAGTCATCGATGTGAAAATTCCATCTATCATAGCATCTGGAAATTATTTTGTTAATTGTTAATTTATTTAACAATTTATCTACTATGGAAAATATCAAATAATTCACACTTTGATTTTCACAAATAAACTATGGAAGAAAAATAGCGCTGGAAAATGAGAGAATACTAGTGCACACATAAAAATTAACACAATATTTTGGACAAATGTCCTGAGAAAAACCCATCTTGGGAAAACCAGTGCAACAATTATGGGTTTTAATTATTATACAACAATCAATTCGAAGTACAATGTAGTTGCACAAACTAGAAATCCACTACAGGAAAAACTATCCTCAAAAATTAGTGAGACAAATTTTGTTTCACTCGACACTGATCCATCTCTAAAACTAGCTCTTATGGGCTCCACAAAACCCGTACGTTAGCCTTTGTGTCAACCCTGCGCAGGCACTAGAACACTCTACCTAGAACTGCAACTAATCAAGCCATCTACCCAATCACACCTTTGAGAATGACTCGCTAATATCTTCTGGAAATCTTCCCGGCGTCCAGCAACTAAATCGACCCTCTATCTGGCTAAAATCAAAATTTGTCACTAAAGCTTCTGCGCTGCCTCTGCACAACCTCACTGAGGAATGTCGACCTCTTGTAGCTAACTCTCCGGATCTGGAAAGACATCGATCCAGACTCACTGTTGCTGCTCTTTGGAAATCAAACTACCAAAGAAATCGAACCCCACAAGTGTCTTCTCCTTCTACCCATCTACATTTTCTTATAATCTTGTGTTGGAGCACCAACGACTAAGATTAAAACATAATCAAGCGCCCAAAACATTTCCCAGTTGATCCGTGTGAGTTTCTAGAGAATTCTCACCTTATCTCAATTAATTCTAATTAATTAACCATACTCCCTAAGTTTAGACTTAGGAAAGATTTAAAAATAGATTAATAATCTAATTGAGCCATCTCTAGGTGGAATTTCCAGAAACGATTTATGGGTTTTGGAGATCTCATGTGTTTGAGTCTCTCCACAAAGTTTCGAGACTAGAACACCTCTAATGCTACAAAAAAATAACACTCCCTCTTAGTGATGAAGGTGTTCTAGTGTTGCACCACTGCTACCTTATCTCTGTATCACCCCTCTACCACACTGCTGATGTTTGGCCCCACCAACCACTACGCAACTATGATTTTGCATTCATGCTACTGCTGACACTACCATGTTGATTCCAACTCTACCTCTGCACTGCAACTCCCTCTCTTCTATTGTTGTTGCAACTGCAACAACTACAACTTAGAAGCATCCAAAATACTGAATGAATTGTGTTCAGTATGATGCATCTAACTCCTGAGCATCTGACTGCTACTAGCCACTGCATTGTCCACCAAGGAATTTGTGTTGTTGGCGACTCTATACTATGCCACTTTGCACTACTACCAACTCTACACTGCACTCCCCAACACCTGACTACTACTAGTCTGCAACTATCACTCTGGAATCTAACTGCATCTCTAACACTGATCCATTCTACCACTGAATATTGTGGGCCCTCGTATCCAGGTGATGATCCATGAGGTGGACTCCTCAATAGACCCTGCCCAAGCTTTGCAATCTCTAGGACTACAACTCCAAGTCACCCCACCACTCTCCTAGCAGTATGGCTACAAACATGGAAAACTCTTCCTCCAACTTAGAGGACAAGTTGTCGATCTCAGTGAACACTGATGCCTAGTCTTGCTTCTCCAACTTGTCCTTCTTCCTAAGAGGACACTGTGTGATGTAGTGACCGAACTCACCACATCTAAAGCAATCAAACTTTGATAGGTTCTTCTTATTCTTGTTTTGGTGCCCCTTCCCCTGACTGGGACCTTTAGATGCTAGGGCAACATTCTCCTCCCCACTCTTTGATCATTCGCTGATGTTTTCGTCGATGGTACTCTTCAACAGAGCCCTCCTCAATTCCTCTTGTTGTAGATCGAACCACATCCTGTCCCACTTTGGCAAGGTATCCTTGGCAAGGTATCTCTACCCAAAATAAGGGCATCCTAGCCTTCCAAATGACAGAGTTGGAGGCTCCCTCCAACTTGTCCTAATCTTTGAGCCCTGTTGTGGCCATACCTGAATCTGTTGGAAACTCCCTCTTTCCCTCTACTTGGCTACTAGATCCGCTATACGCACTCCCTTCTGGAGTGAGGAAATATGCACTCAACCACTGCCACTCTTCCAGGAAATATCAAACTTCTGAAACTCAAAGTCCCCTTAGATAAATTTTCCCTTGTGTGTGCTTTTCTCTTCCACCCGACGCTAATTCTACTGTTGCAAAACCCTCTATGTCCAACCAAGGAATCTGCTCAACGAAAATCTGAGTTGTTGCTCCCTCTGACTGATGGAATCAGTATTCTGGGAAAATCTACTTTTCTGCCAAACTGCAATTGAAAATCGAACCCTTGCCCAACAATTCGATCTACTTGTCAAGGTACTACGCAACCTCTGAGAATTTCAGCCCGCTGCTCCCTCTGAACAGTGAAATTATCTTCTCTGTTTATGAGCTTCCTAAGCTGATCACTTACACTCTGATACCATGTGAGAGTTTCATCTATTAAAACAACTAGAAATTATTTTCCTAACTATTAATTTATTTTCTACGGAAAATATCAAATAATTCGCACTGTAATTTTTACAAATAAATTGCAGAAGAAAAATAGCGCTGGAAACTAATTAAATACTAGCACAAACACAAAAGTAAACACAATTATTTTTGGACAAATGTCCCCAGAAAAACCCAACTTGGGAAAACCAATGCAACAACTGAGTGTTTTAATTATTATGCAGCAGTGAATATTGAGTACAATCTCGATGCACAATCTAGCAAATCCACTATAGGAAAAACTGGCCACAAAAATTAGTGAGACATTTTGTCTCACCCGACACTGATCCAACTCTAAAACGGGATCTAAATGGGCTCCACGAAACCCCTGCGTCAACCCTGTCCAAGCACTAAAACGCTCTGCCTAGAACTACAACTGATCACGCCATCTACCAAATATAGCCTCTGAGAATGACTCACTGATACCTTACGAAAACCTTCCCAACATCCAACAACTGAATTGACCCTCTGTCTAGCGAAATCAAACTCTGCCTCCAAATCTTTTGTGCTGCCTCTGCATAGCCTCACTAAGGAAACTCGGCCTCCTGTAGCTGACTCTCCAGATCTGGAAAGACATTCCTCTAGACTCACTATCCCGGCCCCTCTCTATCTTTGCTTCCTTCTTTGGCTTTCCAGCGAATGCCAGTTTTGGTTGACAGTGGGGCGACCCACAACTTCATCGATGCACAGATGGTTAAGCGGATATTCTTAGTATTTCCAACAATATTAACCTGCAAGACATCTTATCTTCAACTACCTTAACCAATGATGATAATATCGGCGAGATATCGCCGATAATCGAAAATATCGCCGAGAAAATATCACGATATTTTGGCTCCCGAAAATATCGCGATATTTCATAGATATCACCGATATCTTGACAAAATAGCGTACGACGATAGAAAATATCGTCGGGCAAGCTAGGCCGTGGCTAGAAAAAGGAAATTTGTCTTTTTCTTTTTTCATTTTTGTTTTTGAATGTTGGAGAAGGAAGGGGAAGAGTTTTGTGGTGGTTGTCAAGGAGGATTGAGGATCAAACAATGATTATCACCACCAACTAAGATTTTTTGTGGATCAAAGATTGAAGAACAGTGAGAGAAACTTCATTTCTTCCATTAACAAGTGTGTTCTTCAAAACCCTTATGTTAATGATTTTTTCATAGATTTAGGATTATGCTTGCTTGCCTATTTGCCTACCAACATTTTGTTTCTTTGTTTTTTTTCATTTGCTATGATTTTCATGCCCATGAGCCAGTGCAAGGGTTTTCTCCATATTTGAAAAGCAAGCTTCATTTTTTTTTCAACTTTCTTATGCACCCTCTTATTGCCATTTTTCATTCACATTGCAAAATGCAAATAATGTAGTTATTTCTATTAAATGAGGTGGTTATTACTTATTATTTTTTGTGTCAGGGGTTTAATGCCAAATTTATTTTTTTTTGTGCCCTAGGTGTGAATTAGTTCACCACAAATGTCAAATGTGCCAAAAGCCTTGGACCCATTTTGGGAGTATGGGGAGGCCGTTGGTGGGGCAAATCAGGCATATATATCATGCAAATTGTGTGGGACAAAGATGTCAGGAGGGGTCACGCGATTGAAATACCATCTGGACCATCTAGCTAGACTTCCTGCACATGATGCAGATGTAATGCCTTGTATGGTTTCTAGTGCAAAGGTTATACAAAAATCTCTTGAAGCAATTGTTGAAAAAGACAGAAAGAAAGCTGCTAGGGAGAGGCCACTAGTCTCAGATAGATAGCTGCTAGGTTTATTTGTTTCGCTACATATAATTTTATAAGTCATGATGATGAAATACTTTTAAAGTTTTATATATTTGATGTTATTTTGTTTGAATCCTTGATTGGACAATTATCAAAGATCAACAGGGTTTGGTATCGCCTTTGAAGTTTGATGTATCATTTCTATTTGACATCATATATATCAGTGCTTTCTTCATATTTATGTGCCCATGTGTTTAGTTCAAATTGTTATTTCTTTATATGCTTAAAAATCTGAACAAAAAAACAAAAAAATGAATATATTATGCATTTTTTATGCTTGTCGATATTTGCCGATAAGATTTTTTCTAGACACTCACCGATATTTTTCCGATACCGATATTTTCAACACTAATCTTAACTATGTCACCTAAATTCGCGAATAAACTGGAGTTACCATAACCTTCTCCTTGGCAGTTTTCGAGTAGAAGTTTGGGTTGGTATGCTCTTCGTGTTGAATTTTAGACATATTTGTTAGTTTTTGTTGCACACAAAGAAAAAAAGATGGCGTACTCATGGTTGGCTTCCTTTGTATGCAAACAACAGTTTGTAAACAGTATTTGTGGTCTCCAATTGCACTTCCTACATACTGACAAGGTGTCGCCTTGCGAGGAATAAGGTGCTATTACGAAAGTATTTATTTTACTATAATTTTGTTTTATGTAATGATTGTTGATGTCAAGTACAGTCAACCAAACAATGTTGTTGTTGTATTGTCACTCCACAAACCTAACGCTAAAGGCGTTGATATTAAAGTATTTCTTTTACTGTAATTCTGATTAATGTAATTATTGTTGATGCCAAGAACACTCAATGAAACAATGTTGTTTTATATGATAAGTTTGTGAGTCAGCTTTGCTATATTGTCACTCCATAAATCTAACACCAAATCCTTGGTCCAAGGACCTAAAGCCTCTACAAGTTTTGGGAAACCCTTGATTGAAGGGCATGTACATTCTATGCAAACAAGATTTACTTCATCTAGGAATAAAAATGTTTTTGACAATCTATTTATTCCATTACCTACCCAACCATAAGTGAGGTCCCTAAGGTTTCCCAACAATCATACCATTTCCGGCTAACATAACAATTCAAACCAAGCCAAAATGAACAGAGTATTCTCCTCACTCTATTTGAAATGTAGGTGTATGTTTTTGGGTGCCTCCCTGTGCATAGACTAGACCTCCTTGAGGCTAACCAGGTCTGAAGTTTATTTTTTTTGGCATCTCTTTCTATTCCTTTGAGTTTCCTCTTAATGTCTAACAAGAAAAGCAGAAAAAGTTGTATGACTATGAGTCACCACATATCAAATTTCTTGTTTAATATTTTCCTATAACTAAAATAAATTGTACTACTTATCTAGCAATTAATGAGTCACTTTTGTGGAACCTGATTACATTCCTTTGTCACATGCAAAGGCATCCCATTGTATGATCTTCCACGCTACCCATACCTGATAGGATGCATGATTTCTTTATCCATCATAACATTTTACATTATAATTGACACTTTTGTAATTCCCAGACACTGATGTTGAAAGACTAGTTTACCTAATAATTCTAGTTGTGCCAAATTTGAGTCATCAAGACTATTTTCTACCTAGAGTAATACGAGCCCACAAAAAAATGAGGAATTTGGAGAGCTAACTGTGAAAATTCCTAGATATAACAATCTCAGGAATCCTACTGCAACCAAATGAATCTACTTCACCTAGATTGCAAATTATGTTACAAGCTTATTTCACATTTCTTCTTGAAACATTGAAGTAAAATACTGAAGCAACCTACACCAATTAAATATGATTATGAAACATAGAAACTGAGCAAGGAAAATAGAAACACATAGGACAATTATTTTTGGACAATAGTCCCCGAAAAAACCCAATGCGGGAAAACCGATGCAGCAGCTCTGAGGGATTATTATTATTAAGCAGTAGAAAATTCTAAATACATCACTGAATAGTGAATACCTCACAGGGTGATTCAGTTAAAGAGAGAAATATTGGTAGAAGCTTTGTCATTTTATATCGAACAATCACTAAGAAATCATGGCTGATCCAACCCCAAACTGACTGCCCCCGGCGTTTTTGGCTGCCTCTGCATCAGCCCAACGCCAAGCTCTTTGGGTACTGCGTCACTTCTCTGGCTGGTCTATCTACTACCTAGGAGATTCGATTTCCCTCTGCGCTACTTCTGCATGGCCCTTCTGGCCCTGCGTCAGCCTTTGCGTCAAGGCTTCTGAATCACTCACTGCCTATCTCTACTGATGCATCATCAACTGAGAATCTCTCTCTCCGGAAGCTGTTATCCCTGCCCCTCAACCACAAGAGATCTCTTCAATCGCTTTTTCCTCCTAAGAACTTCTCACTTCAGAAAATCGTTTTTTTCTATCTCTCTATGTGTCTTCCAAATAACCCTCAAGCCCCTTCTTATACCTTCCTGTTGGATAACCAACGGCCTAGATTAAAACATAATCAAAGGATCAAATTGTTTTGGCTTGATCCGTGGCTTTTTCTAGAATTTTCACGCGGATTAGATTAATACCCATTAATATTTTAATTTTCCTAAGTTTAAACTTGGAAAAGCCATTAAAAATATTAATTATTTTAATAAAATCATTTCTGAGTGGAATTTCCAAAAACGCTTTCGAGGTTCTTTGGAATGCATCTGCCCAAGCCTCCCTATAAAAATTGAGTCCTAGAGCACGTCCAATGCTACCCCAAATCAACACTAACTCATTTGAGTTCCCTATACTAGCATTAAATAATAACATGGAGTACAAAATCATATCATAATTGGAGATTGAATATGCAAACAGATCTTCCGCTTTTCATTGATCCAGCCAAAATAAAACTCTTCTCACACAAGCTTCAGTAAATGTAACTTAGTCCTAACAAAGCCTACTAAGTATAGACATATCATCTAAGATAAGGTAGTAGTTTCTAGTTAATGTCCACAAATAGCTATGGAAGGGTAAATTATCTTCATTGTTTTATGGAGATAAGGGAATTGATCAAAGGCCAAGCCCTCTTTTCAAATAACTATATAATACTCTGTTTTCTTCATGTAGTTTTGTGTTTGGCATAGAGCAGTTCATCTGTTGGGTGTGGCACCTAAAGTTAAATATTGTTCGAGGGTCCTACAAAATAAATCCAACCTAATAATCCTAACAAGACTAGGTCAAGGATGGAAGTTGAGTGTAAAGCAAGCAAAATGGTTCATAGGGCCCACAGATCAATCCTAAGGCTGTCTAGGCCAATGGGGTCTCAAATAAGTTCCTGGAACACACCTTGAGCTCACTAAACACTTAGTTCTTACATTATTAGCAACACCATTCATATGATGCTTATGTGATATTTAAGGAAAACACTAAATTTACTTCTCAATATATATATCCAAGGGGTTTGTTACAAGTGGTATCAGAGCTCCCAGGTTCAACACTTGGACACAATGGACTCTATCACCTGAAGAATGAGGGCCTAATCCCTTGTGTGTCCACAACTTATAAAGTAATGTTGAAAACCTAGATAAGGAACAACTAGCATTTGGTCCTCTTCAAGAGGCTAACTAATCAACAGAGGATCATAACTATAACGAGGTTTGAAATATGCCATACCAATGGACATGTGGTATGATGTGTTCAACCAATATTCTACTAGATGCAACCATTAATCCTAAATATCGATGTTCAGCAGCATAATTTTATAGGCATCCTTCCAAACAATTGTCAAAAGTTACAGTCTGTCCATTGGTTAAGGATGAAATTAGTGGTTGGAGCTTATGTGATGCCTACTAGTGTCCACCCCTATTCCCACCTTAGAGAGTTCCATGACCATCACAATGTCCACGCTTAGCTTGGACTCCGTATGTTTTCAGTTCTATTCTTTGACTGGTTTCACGTGAGAAATAAAAAAAAATTACATCTGTTTTTAAACCTTTCTAAGAGAACCTGTTCCTGATGTGGGTAGCATAATGAGAAGAATGGCTTTATCCGAGGACCTGTACCTTGAAATTGGAGTTAGTAATCATGTAGATTTGATTTTCAGATAGAATGATATCACCTGGAACTGAATAATTGTTGTCTGACCTTCTTTCTAGGTGTCTGCGTTATGGAACTATCTTTTCTTTTCATC
>APFE031251185.1:0-18749 GCA_000404065.3 Pinus taeda
GTTGTAGCTAGAAACTAGGGTTTGTGCAAAAATGAGGAATTTGGGGAATCTGAGTGTTGGGAAGTGTATGATATTGTACTTTAAGGATAGGGGAAGGTGTATGAACATCAGGAAACAAGTTTTGCCATTGATTTGACCATCCAAGAGAAATTGGCTTCAAAACCCTAGGAGAGGGAAATGAACTTGCCAAGGCACAACTGAAGCATGAACAAGATGTAAAATGACTCATTAGACACTGGCATGATAATGAAAACCCTATGAATGATGATAGACTCAGCTGAATGATGACATAGACCGCCATTTGGACAACTTTAGAAGGAGTGAAAGCAAACCCTAGACCTAATGCCTAGTGACCAAATTTTGCTTGAAAACTCTTTGAAATGACAAAATTTGACCTTCACACTTCAAAATCACTTTGTAAGAGCACATTTGATCACTGGAGGAAGGCTGTAAAGACTGACACTAACAAATCCCTAAGCTATAAATCTTTAATCTGAGCACTGGCTTCATAATCACTCTAAAACCACAAAAATTAGTTCTCACAGGTTGCAATAACTGAAATTCCTGAAATTTGGTAGTCGTATTTATGTTAAAACAAAGTAATATTGAAAAGAAAACCAACAATTGAACCAATATTGTACAACCAAATATTATATGGACTGATAAGATGAAACTTTGTGCTATAACACAATCCCGATGTGTCTCCAACGAAATTCCCTAAGCTATAAATCTTTAATCTGAGCACTGGTAAGGTGACAAGCTATCACGAATATTAAAATAGGCATTACTCTCATCCAGAATCTCTGGTAGACAATGTTTAGGAGATTCCCTGAACTGTTGTCAATAATTGTAATCAAGACTTGATATTTTTTATTGGGGCACTCTGCACTCGTATATCAATGATTAAAATATTAGCAATAAAAAACTGGTTATCAAATTTGGAGCAAAGGGATCAAAATGATAAATGATACTATACTAACCATTTTAGACCGAGTGGCTGCTCTTTCTTTTAAGAAATGGGTAGGGTTTAAAACAATTACCATATGACTCAACCCAGATCTTCAATTTGGAATAATTGTAATTCAATTCAAGAGAATCTGCACGGAACATAACACCACCCTTGGAAGAAACACTCTCTTATTTTTGTTGGGAATGAACTTTTAAAACTCCTCCAACAGGTAAACATCTTTAGAATATGAATGCATTAATTCGATGGATTGTAATTTGGTTCAATCATTGTTCCCCAAAAACCATAAAAATTTTTCAAAAAGTTTCAACAACAAACTAAGCTTATAAGAATTTCAAAAGAAAGAACTATAATATAGGATATAGGATGCAACAGATATAGGGAAAAAATAGGAAAAAATGAACTTTTCAACTTACCTGTAAGGTGGGAATCCCATGCCCATTACAGAGGAAATATCAAGGTCTGAATCTTGAACCGTGATTCCCTCGCCTAGAACCCCGACAAGCTTCATTGACAGCTTCATTGACAACTGGAAAAAGTACCATCTCAATTATTTCCTTATCCATCAAGGAAATTGGCTACCAAAACTGAGAAAACATGCTATAACAATTAGTTTGGTCCTAAAAAAGTGGTATGAAATAAAATAAAAATGAAGAAAATATTTCCAAATAATACTGCAACAGAAGCAAAAATTACTTTGCTATTGACAATCAAACCAGCCATGCTCCTTGACTTCTCAATATATTTCTTGATTTCAGGGTCTCGAGGGCCTTTTGTCTATCATCATACAAATAGAAACCTTTACACATTGTCTCACCTGCGAAAAAAGTGCCATATAATTACCAACTAAAGAACAAAACAGAGTATTGCACACAACAAAAATCACAGAATGAAGCGAGCAACGACAATATATATTTGATTTTAATTGCAGAATGAAAAATACATTTGCTTGAGAAAGAAAGAACGATAATATAGGATATAGGATGCAACAGATATGGAAAAAATGAACTTTTCAACTCACCTGTAGGGTATGCCGATTACAGCGAAAATATCAAGGTCTGAATCTTGAACTGTGATTCCCTCACCTAGAACTCGGCAAGCTTCATTCACATCTGGAAAGAATACCATCTCAACTATATCCTTATCCATCAAGGAAATTGGTGGCAAAAAGTGAGAAAACATACTATAACAATTAGTTCAATCCTAAAAAAGTGGTATGGAATTAAACAGAAATGAAGAAAATATTTCCAAATAATAGTGTACTGCATCAGAAGTAAAAATTACTTTGCCATCAACAATAAAACCAGCCATGCTCCATGACTTCTCAATATATTTCTTCTCAATATATTTCTTGATTTCAGGGTCTGGAAGGGCCTTCCGTCTATCATCATACAAATAGAAACCTTTACACGTTTTCTCACCTGCGAAAAAACTGCCATATAATTACCAACTAAAGAATAAAACAAAGTATTGCGCACAACAAAAATCACAGAATGAAGTGAGCAACGACAATATATATATTTGATTTTAATTCCAGAATGAAAGATACATTTGCTTGAGAAAGAAACAAAGGCTATAGCTCCTTTGGTTAAAAGCATAAATTAAACAGAATAAAATTAGATGCTGAGAGAATTTTTGCAACCATGCGTCAATGAAAAGATCAGTCGTTCTACCAGGAGAACGATACCAATCACCCGTTGAAGTTCGACTTTAGAAACCTCAATTTCATCATCAAATCTCACCTCTATGTTAAATCCCACATAGAGAGGAACATTCTCGAATGCATCTTTAAGAGTACACAGGCGGTCTTACACATTCACCTGAGGTATCGTAGGCTATGTGATACCTTTCTCAGAGTTCGAGCAAATGATGACCTTGCCCCTGACCTAAGGGCACAACTAAAATGAATGGAAAAAAACAAACTTATCATAGGTGTATAACGGATACTCAGTCTGCATTTTACGCAATAAATCCACTGCATCTGGGTGGAAGCTAGAATAGAAAATTTTTTAGTCCTTTCCATACATTGCCACTTCCTCAAATGATTATTTGGTTAAAAGCATAAATTAAACAGAATAAAATTAGATTCTGAGAGAATTTTTGTAGCCATGTGTCAATGAAAAGATCAGTCGTTCTACCTGGAGAACGGTACCAATCACCAGTTGAAGTTCGACTTCAGAAACCTCAATTTCATCATGAAATCTCACCTCTATGTTAAATCCCACACAGAGAGGAACATTCTCGAATGCATCTTTAAGAGTACACAGGCGGTCTTACACATTCACTATCCATTTGCAAATACTGCCATCATTGGCTTTTGAACCAGAGGACTTCGGATCTACGTAACAAGGAGGCAACAATGATCACACATTGCACATCACAAGAAACACATTGCATATCACAAGAAACTGAATTCCATCCACGAATCTCTACAGATTCTTACCTCCAGCCCATCAGCTTGGAATCCCATGGAAAGATATTCTTCAAGATTGAGGTCTCCAATGCGCCTTGCATTTTCTAATCCCTGAAATAAACAAATCATCACAAAATTTAGAATGGTTTAATGGCAAAGAAAGTCTGTTGAACCCCAGTTATCCAATGCGCCTCCATTATGCAATCCCTGAAACATGGACCATAAGAAGGAAAGTTAGAATGGTCTAGTTGAAAAGAAAAAGATAGATGGATGAACATACATAGGAATGGAACCCCAACACTCTGCTCCGTAGGCTTAGATCATATTTCTTTTTGGATCGTTAGACTTTTGAACAAAATACACTTTGAATGAAACTAGAAACAAAAATATAAAAGAGAAATTACCTTGTCATCTGTTATAATATAGTCGTCATGGAAAATGACAGCATGGCCATCCTTAGTGACCTGAAACAAATTTAAAGCAACCTTTGAATTTGTGTGACATGAAGACAAAAGCAAGTTTGAACATTTTAAAAACAAAGCAAATCTCCAAGTTCCGAGAAGGCAACAAGGCTAAACATCATAGCTTATGCCAGAAACTTAGTCTACCTGTACATCGAATTCAACAAAATCTACGCCATTCAGCGAGGGCCAAAGATTTTATGTTATTTTCCATAATAGTAGGTCTGATATTAGGAGCGTCTTTAGCACTAAATACTCTGTTCTTGTGAGAACCGCGATGGCCCAGAATAAGCAATGATTGTTGCTCGCTTTCTATTTTATTATCTATTATTGGGCAATATACAAAGTTCACAAAGCGTGAAAACACATAAAGCTCAAATCCTATCTTAATCTTTGAATCCTAAATTTCAGTTCACACCAGAAAAGACAAAATCAGAGGCATAGGAAATAAATTTTTTAGGGCTCATGTTACCTAATGCCACAAATTCAATTGTTAACTATCAAGAACAGTACTGGGAAGAATTAAAAATGAATAACATACCATGCAAAAATTGGGCCATTCGCGGGCCTGTATATAGGATATTGAGATTTTTAGGAGTAGAAACCTGCTGCATTACAACAGGACCTATGTTTATTGACCGAGCAAGTATTGCTGCATCAGAAACCAAAAACTTTAATTTCAATCTCCATTAAAAAGGTTATGAAAAATTTCACTGATTTCGTTACCTAAAACCTTATAAGCAATGGAAATAACAATAAAAAAATTATAAAATCTGGGAGGTCCCTCCAATGGGTAAATGTAAAGATAAATTCCAGTATAGTACCAGTATCAATCACCAGTCTTGCGAACTATGGACGTCATTTGTTGCAAGGCACCAGTCCTTATAACCGGGCTCTCCAACAAGCTCTGTAATATGGAAGAGCAACCAACAATACAGAGTCCCGATAGTTCAACCGTCTTTTATGAATCCGATGGCTGAAACAATTTTAATCGTCTAACAACAAAATCAAGCACTCACAAATGGACATGTAAGCTCAAAGGAAAGTTGATTTCATATGGAAACGCCTTACGGCGTAAAAATGAAAAAAGTGATAAGGCCACATGTCAAATAATGACATCGGTTGCATCTTGATATCATTTTTGTGTTTGACAAACACTTTTTATACTCCCATGGAGGGAGATGGTCACACGTAGGCAAGGATAATTATTATCTAAATTAATTTATATTGTTTATATAGTTTTAAAATTTTAGATTTCAAGTAATTTTTTAATAACTTTTTGTTTTTTTGTTTGAAATGTTTTCTCATGTGTAACACATAACATATATTGAAAATTTTCACTACCATACAGACTTTAAATTCAAATGCTTATTTATAAATTCTAGAACAAAATGAAAGAAAACTTAAATGTGATTAGTAACAAATCAAGAATGAGCTAAGATCAAAAAATTTCCACCCAATTTTAAGTAGTTCATTATAGGACTCCACCCCCTAACCAGGCCATGATTCCATTGGGGAAAAGTAGGAAAAGTGAGACCCTGAATTCAACCTAAATGGGATCTTAACCAAGAAAATTTTCATTGCTAAGTTTTATTGAAGATAAAGCAGTTTTTTAGGCACTGACATTACCTAAGCCACACAACACATGGACTTCCTTCTTTGCTTGATAGTCCCTCAGAAATTCCGCCCTCTAGTGCTCTTCATCATGGATATAGAATCTTTCAATTAATATCTCAAGAGCCTTACATATTTTCTTAGTTTCTTGACTCTTTTAACATGTGTGTAAGTTCATCTCCATGGCTAATTTGATTGATATGACAATGACTCTTATTTTTCTCAATTCTATCATTCTAAAACATCTTTCTCCTCCTTTTTTCATCCTCTTCTTTTCCAGATTCAATTTTTGCAATACCATAATATTTAATATAACATAAATAATACAAATTTTTACAAATTTATTTACACATATTTTAAGATAAAAATATTTATATATTACACAAAAGAACCATTATATAATTTTATATTAAGAAAAACATTAAAATATAATATGGTATTTAATGTTCATGTCTAATGACACACGCACATGCACACATGCGCGCGCGCATGAACGCACACGCGCACACACACACAATATATACTTTTTATTGGCTAGTTCAATTAATAGACAACATGGGTTTTTTAGTCGAAATTTGAAAATGCAACTTTTAGTAAGATTATGATTTCTTGTTGTTTAAAACACACCGTTGAATGTATAAATGCATTCAACAACCTAAAAAAACCTCTGAGCCACTCAAAATTTGCAAATTAAACAACATAAACTTATGATTCTTAAAAATACCTACCAAATTTGAAATAAAATTGACGAAAAAAACTATTTCATTTATTAATTAAACTATCCATTTTTTATTATTCAATAATACTTTACAATACATCATATAAATATAAAAATAAAACAATAATACATTTTTTTTTCATATATAAAGACTAACCTATGGGCGTGACTTAGTAATTTAGAGTAAACATCAACATGAAAATAATTAAAGTTCAAATTATAAGTGTCTTCATTATGGCCATTTTGCTCTATCCCCGCTCCACAAAGGTCGAGCCGATACAATAGGTATCACAATGCGAAGAGCTTTACTTGGAGAAGTAGAAGGAACATGTATCACATGTGTAAAATTAGAGAAATAAAACATGGAATATTCCGCGGATAATAGGTATTGGAGAATAGTACACGACATTTTTGATGATCTTAAAGAAATTGTACTTAGAAGTGACTCGTACAGAATTGAGAAGCTTATATTTACATTGTTGGACCCAGAAATGTAACTGCTCAAGATTCATATTACCACCTTCTGTGAAAATAATTGATACTACACAACATATAGCTAGACTTTACTAAATCAATCACTGTTGATATCAGATTACAAATTGAAAAAACGCGGATATATTATACATAGTCCAAATAATTATCAGGACCCTATATCTATAAGAAAATGTTTATTTTAAAAATTGGTAATATTATATTTAACATTAATAATATAAATATTAATAGTAACTATTCTCTATAATTTAAATAATAAATTCAATACATTTTTCATAATTTTAAATCATAATCATTAATAATAAATTAAAATTGTATATATACATATCTATATATATATTATATTATATAACTTATTGTATAAATGAGGTTTTCTCAAAACATGTTTTTGTAGTCTCTATGACCGCTCCAAATTTCGACCATTTCAAAATTTGGAGTCACCCTTTACTCAACTCCCTTTCTCTCTTTTCTTATGATTTCCTAAGACTTGACTCCTCTTTTGACCTGAATTTGATTGCCTTGCATCTTGGCAAGCTTTTCCTTGCATCTTGGCAATCATAGCCTTGAAGCTTTGAAAACTTGTATTTTTTACCTTTGTCACAGGTCGTAATGACAACTTGCAGTGCCAGTATGCCTAGCCTCTAGAAGTACAATTTGCGACCCACACCATGAAGCTCATCTTCTTAAGTCACTAGTGATACATATAATGCATAATAGCTTGACCTCTACTCTCTATTAATGTGATTTGCGACAATGACTAAGCCTTCATATGATGAAGTTGAAAATCACACATCTAGTGCCTAGTGGCTTGTTGACTACTAACTAAAAGTGAGATTTTCGACTACGCCTTCCTCATCACATGCGACAAACCCAAGTCACACTTTTAAAATACATACTCTTTGCACATGTCCTTCACTTATATAATGAAATCCCATCCCTCTCATTTCATTATGCACTCCAACACTTGACGAGTGAGCAACCTATCTAGATAGGATCTACAAATGTGACTTCCTCATAAGTAACACACCCCCTTACCAACATTACTTCTTTTATTACTCGTTGGGTATCTAATCGATTCATGTACCCTCTTCATAAACATTTATATTCTAAAATGTGCCTCCTCTCACTCCTCTTTGCACCCAGCCTTGACGTACACTCTCTTTCTTAACTGAACCCTTGCACAAGCATTTGAATCTCCTATTAATTCCCAGTTATAGCCTTTATTCTCTCAAACCCTTGCCCTTTATCTCCTTTTGCAATAGTTCTTTCCTTTGAATTTAACCCACAAGGTTGTGTTTCAATTTTTCAATTTATATAAAGTCGCATTTATATAATCACATGAATCCTTTACTTGAATTTATAGGAAATTGTTGGGTGAATTTGCATAAGTCTCTTTGGGTGAAATTATATTTATTTGTCAGTGGAATTACTTAGTTGAAATTATTGTGGAATCACATATTCCATTACAATAGTGCATTCCAAGTCCTAGGCCTTCCATTTGAACTTGTGAATTTCCAATAGAAAATCCCTTATCCCCAATCACAAATTGCGACTCTAATTGATACTTAAAACACTATGATCTAGAGATGCGATGGGTGATTTAGCTAGACATCCTCCTTCCCTTTAGTCACAAATCAGGTTTACATGCCCTAATGATGATGTGATTCAAATTTTTTACTAGAGAGGGTTGGTTTTCTTCTTAAGTCATAGGTCACAATTGTAGTCTCCAGTGCATCTAGGAACTCAATCTGCAACTAGTCTTGCATATTTTTCCTTCAAGTTATAAATCATAGTTATAATTTACAGTGACACTGAGATCTAAATGTATGAATCAACTTGGTTTTCTCCCTTCCTTAGGATTCAATTCGTATTTCTAGTCCTCACTAACACTGTGATCTGAAAATGCGACTTGCGATAGAGCTTGAAGGTGTGATTTGCACTGGAGCTTGAAGGTGTGACTTTCGCTATACCTTGAAGCTGCGGCTTGCACTAGAGATTGTTAATGTGACTAGCCTGTCTTGGTAATTGCTAATATAATATGTGAATCAATATTGCCTTCTCATAATTGCAACCTAAACCTTGCATTTTTTCTTTCTAATTAGCATGGAAATCATCTAATGTTTTATGTCTACATTGAATATTTTTGAGATGTCATGTACAATTGGTTTGGATTTCCTTAACATGTCCTCTTATTCTATAGAAATGGTTCCACCCATCATAAGAGGATCCAATATAAGTTTTGGCAAGATTGAAAATAGCATAGAGGGAGTTGTGAACAACCCTCCTAAATTGCTCATATATGGTGACACTGCTTGCTATATTAAGAAGAAAACAAAGCTTACATGGGGTGATATTTACTCAAAGTTTTTTAGGAAGTACATCCCATAGGATGAAGAAGACTTCCAAGTGTATATCAATGTGAAGAAGTCTTGGCTACATATCGTTTTCATACACCCCCTAGTCTTCTCGTGTGCAAAGACTATAGAGTGGATTATTCATCATATAGATGAGGAATAATGTATGAAAAAAAGTGATCAAGGAGATACTGTGGCATAATTTACAATATTAGATATTGAAAATTATTACAAGCTTCCTAGACACCAATAGACTTTCAGTAGCAAGTGGTTTCCTAGCTTTGATGGATCAACTAAGGACGTGTTAATGTCTTGGTAGCAAGAGCCAAGAAAATTCAAGCATAGAGTAGATGGGATTTACAAGACAAAATAACTCAGGAAGGTTTATCAAACATTAACTTCCATGATAAACAACCTTTATGCCAAACCAAGTGCAAATACCTTGAAGGAAACTTGGGTTCCCTTGATTCATGCATGCGCCACTAAAGGGATGATCTTCAACTGGGAAAGTATGCTGACATCCTCCATCAAATCTAAAACTCATGCAACAAATAATCGAAGAGAGGGGGAAAAATAATAATTCTATATGGAATCTTACCTATTGGATGTTGTGAGTGAATATTGTGACTTTGAAGGTCTAGGTTTGAAGTGGAGTCCTAGAGAATAATTACTTGTGCACATATATTTCAAACGCTTGTGGAACACAGGGTACAAAGGAATGTATGAGAAGATTGCAAAATAATTCATTTCCCCTTTTAATCATGTACTCTTTAGCACAAAACCTCCATGCACATATGACAAAGCTAGGGCCTCTCTACATGATATTGCATAGTGGTTCCTTCTTAATGATTCTACCTACATTAGAGTGTTTGGTGCTTACAAGCCTCCACATGCTCTGCCTACATTTATTACAGACAAAGTGGTGTTGCAAGAGGTGGCTTGCCAACTTACCTTAGGTTTTTCCAAGACCTTATTTAAATACAAGAAATATCCATGGTCTATCTTCCCACTAGATATTGGAGCTTACTCTATTAAGAGTTTTAAGAAGGATGAAGTAGAAGTTGAAGAATTGCAGCTTTTTTGATTAGGTGAGTTAAGTTTTCATAGATATGACTCAAGGGGTGTTTCCATGGGACATTGAAAATAAATTGGATATATTTGGGTATATGCTTCAGCCATCAAAGTAGGAGAGGAAAAGGTAAAAAAAATTACAACTCTTCCAGGGCACTGGAATAAGCTTTACAAGTTGAAAAGGGAGAGTAATTAGAGTATGACACTCAAGAAAGTATAATCTTCAAAGCAAGGAAACTATTATTAAAATAAAACAAGGGAAAGGAACTAACAAGGGAAAGAAAAAGAAACAAAAAATTGATAAATAAGAAGCCCAAAAGAAGCAAGAGGAGGAGATAAGAAAGAAACAACAACAAGAAGAGAACATGAAAAAGCAAGAAGAGGAAAGGAAAATAAAAGAGGCCATGACATGTTGCTACCATGTTTACCATATGATTGTCTAAATTTTTATCATGTGACTTTAATGTTTGGGCAAGATCTGAGCCTAAGTATAGGTTATGCATACTTGTGACTATCTTAGACTCGATTCTGGAGAGTTTTGGGAAGTTCTAGGTAGTGGATTATAAGATAGATCAGAAAATGTGACATTGATTTCACAACCGTAGTATCTCAACTAAGAAATCTTAGTTATAGGTGCACAAAGGAAGTTTTGTGCATGCAACTAGAGGCTTCTGGCCACATGGAAGGCTCGACATGCGTGCAGTTGGGTTGTGAGGTCAGGTGAAAAGATAGTTCCATCTTAGGGTAAGGTCCTCAGTAGATGTCGTCTGACATCTAGGTGGTCTGGTGTCCCTGAGAGGTTTCAATCATTTTCCCGGTTAGTATACCCCACTTCCATAACTGGAACTTGGATGTTGGGTCATGTCATAGTAACTCTCATCTCATGTTTACCTTAAAGAGCTTGTAAAAGCAGGAAACTTTAGGGTGGGGTGTTGCAGGGTGGTATTAGAGCAGCTTTGTTTCCTATAAACCTTTATCTAGTACCAATGTTATAGAGTAGTATCAAAGTGAGGTTTACAATATTGGAACTTGGGGTGAATGCAGATGGTTATGGTTAGTATCAAATCAAGGTTTACAATATTGGACCTCGAGGTGAATGCAGATGGTTATGGTTATCATGCAATTATTATTTTGTATTGTTATCTTGATTCATGTATGATGTTGATATGTTCTTGTTATTCTTATATATTGTGCTAATATATACTAACTTGTGCATATGTAAAATCATCCCTTGAAATTCACTGAGGTATGATTTTGATTATGCCTTCTATTTGGTCATCTAACATGGTATGTTTGTAGGAAATAGAAGGCCAAAAGATGAATATTAGGATGGTGGATTATAGTTCACATGAATCCCTATACAGGCCTGAAGTGAAATTAGTGGAATGGGAAAATTTAGTTGAGATGCAAGGACATGAATATTCTCTTGATCTAGTAGATACATTGAGGAGTTTGAGGGTTGAAATTAGAAGTTGTAAATAAGATAATAACATGTTGATTGAATCATAAGAAATAGTTGCAAAGACTTAAGAAAAGAAATTTGAGGTTAACGTAGTGATTCTTCAAAGCCTTTTAGACTTATAGAACCAAGGACAACTGGCGATTAGTCATGGAGATAGGCAAGAGGAGAAGACTAATGGGGCATATGGAAGCGTGTCTCATAGAAGGTACATGATGTATAGTTATGATATGGTGAAGAGTGGAAAACTCTTGGATACAATTGACAAGAGGATTGGTACACATGGGTTTTATTCTAGCTCTTCATCCAGAATACATCATTGCCATTACTGCCAACATCATAGGAGGAGAGAGTATTTTTTAGAGGAATTCAAGAAATCCAAGCCTTCTACTCTTGATGGGGTAATGAAGAAATCAGAAGATGTAGAAGCATGGATTCTTGGAATGAGGAAATTTTCCATATTACATGATTACTTATTGAATATGAAAGCTAAGATAACAACCTTCAATACAAAAAGAAAAAAATATATGTGATGGGAAGATATTAAGAATTTCAAAGGCGTCAGAGAAGAGAAGTTGATTTGGGGTGAGTTTGAAATACTCCTCAGGAAGAAGCACTTGTCTGAGAGGTATTATGATGGAAAGATCAAGGAGTTGTATGAGCTCAGGATGGGTTCTATGATAGATGGAGAGTACACAACCAAATTTCTTGAGTTTTTGAGGTATGTTTCCTACCTGAAGGATGAGAAAACAAAGATCCAAAGATTTATTAGTGGATTTCCATTATCATTTAAAGAATAGATTGATTTTGATGAGCCTCAGTCACTGGAGGAAGCAATCAAAAAGTTAAAGCATTGATATGAGCAATCAAAGTGCAAGCCTAAGTTCAAACATGACTAGAAAGGTGATGAGAAGACTAAAGGAAAATGGCCTAAGAAGTGAGGAATATCTCAAGATGCAGGGAAGAAGGAAAATGCAGTCCCTCATAAGAAGTTTAATGCAACTGAGAAAGGATATGGGTCTTAGCCTAGAGAGCAACAAGTTAGAGGCAGTGGTCAGGAACCATTAAAGTGTTGGATTTGTGGTAAAGACCATCATAAGAAGGATTGTCCATTGTACCAGGGTGGTAGGTTACAGATCTACAATGCTCAACAGGTGCAAACAATTGGGGATGTTGGTCAGAGCATTCCCTAGATCTATGCAACACTTGATAACATGTAGGTAGACCATCAGGAATCTATTATTGATATGAAGGTAATATTTGTGTTCAATTTGTTACCATTTTTATTGATCTTGGATCTAAATATAGCTATGTTAGTCCTAACCTGGTGGATCAATGTCATTTGAATAAATAAGTGCATGCAGAATCTTGGTTGGAGGAGTTGGCTACAGGGACCAAGAGAAGAGTTCATCATTGGGTGAGATCTCGTGGATTTGATCTTAATGGCATGCCTACATCAACACATACAAATGTGCTTCCTCTAGGTTCATATAGCATGCTTTTGGCATGTATTGGTTATTCATTCATAGGACCAAGGTAGATTGTTATGAGAAGGCCATTGAGTACTTGGATAATGAGGGAGAAAAGAGAATTTTGCAAGGAAATAATAAGCCTGCATAAGTGATAATGGTTACATCTATGCAAGCTAAGTGCAACTACAAAAAAGGATGTGTATTTTTTGCAGTTCATGTTTCTAGTGACAAAGGGAAGGATATTGAATATGATGAAGTCCCGAGGAAGTATCCAGTCTTGCAATAGTTTTAGGATGTGTTTCCTGGAGATATTCCAGAGTTTCCTCCTCATAGAGAGGTGAATTTATCTATTGAATTGTTACCAAGAGCAACACCAACATCTAAGGCACCATAAAGGATGAGCACTCTGGAGTTGGTGGAATTGAAGTTGCAACTTAAAGAGATGCTTGATAAGGTATACATAAGGCCAAGTGTGTCACCTTGGGGTGCACCAGCATTTTTTGTAAAGAAGAACGATGACACTTTCAGATTGTACATTGATCAAAGGAAGTTGAACAAGGTGATCATCAAGAATAGGTACCCATTGCCTTAGATTGATGATTTGTTTGATCACCTAAAGGGAGTTACAATATTTTTGAAGATTGATATGAAATCAGGATATCGTTAGGTATGCATCAAAGAAGAAAACATCTACAAGACTGCACTTCCTACAAGGTATGGGAACTATGAGTATGGTGGTTCCTTTTGGTCTTACCAATGCTCTAACCACCTTCATGTGTTTATGAACAATGTGTTGTACCCTTACCTAGATAAGTTTGTGATAGTATTTGTTAATGATATATTGGTATATTAAAATAATGAGAAGGAGCATGCAAAGCACTTGGAAGTGGTGTTGAGATTATTGAGAGATCATCAGTTGTATGCCAAGCTCAACAAGTGTAGTTTCTTTTAGACTCATATTCATTAATTAGGACATGTTGTTTCCAAAGAAGGGATAGTAGTGGATCCAGAAAATATTAAGGTTGTCATGGAGTGGCCAACTTTGAAGAATGTGGATTAGGTCAAATCATTCATGGGACTAGCAGGTTATTATAAGAGATTCACTAGGAACTTCTCTAAGATTGGCTATCTTGTCACAACTTTGAAGAGAAAAGGAAAGAAGTTTGAATGGAGTGCTAAGGGTGCAACTAGTTTTGAGAAATTGAAGCGTTTTCTTACCAATGCTCCAATTTTGAAGATTGTGGATCTTGATAAGGAGTTTTGGTTTGTACATATGCTTGTAAGGAAGGACTTGGTGGAGTCCTGGTGCAGGAAGGATGGGTGGCTTGCTACGAACCAAGGAAGTTGAATGAGCACAAGAAGAACTATGTGGCTCATGATATTGGGTTGTCAATTATCATTCATGCATTGAAGATATGGAGACATTATCTTCTTGGCAGGAGGTTTGTCTTGATGAGTGATCAAAATGGACTGAAGTATTTGTTTGACCAACGTAATCTAAATACAAGGTCCCGATGTCACACCAAAGCTATTGACTACAACAGCTCATTACTTCGATTCACCATTACTCAGAATGGTTCAATCAACAGGACACCACATGGTTCTTCTACTTTAGTGTCGAACCACCTTTCTATTTGCAATCCTCACCTTTCACCGCCTTTCTGAGAAGCCGGTCCCACAGTAGAGGAAGAAAGGAGATATAGATGGTCGAATAATCTCAGTGAGTTCAATTTTGAGATCATATACATCAAAGGCAAAGAGAATCGATTTCTGTATGCTCTCGGTAGGAGAGTGCAGGCAAATAATATTTTATCTATGAGCTCTTATGGGACAGATTTAAAAGAACATATATTACGTGCGAGCAACATGATGAGAAGAATCAACAACTAAAGCAGAGATTGCAACAACATGGTGAAGGTGATTAGGATGAGGAGTATCACCTCACAATAGATGGCTTAGTCATATTTAGGAGCAAAATTTATGTGCCAGATAACAGTGAGTTGAAGAATATTATTTTGAGAGAGTTTCATGTAAAACCATATTCAGGCCACCCAGGATATCAAAAGACTTTGATAGTTGTTAAAAATTTCTACTATTGACTAGATTTGAAGAAAGAGGTGGCTGAGTTCGTTGCAAGTGTTTGGACTATCAAGAGGTGAAAGTTGAATGGAAGAATCCATTTGGTTTGTTGCAACTTATTCCAATTTCAAAATGGAAATGGGAGGTAATTCCCATGGACTTCATTGCAAGATTTCCTAGGACATCAAGGAAACATGACTCCATCATGGTTTTGGTTGACATGTTGAGTAAGGTAGCTCACTTCATTGCGGTGAAGTCTACAAATTCAACTAGTGAAGTGGTTCAAGTCTTCATCAAGGAGATAATGAGGTTACATGGAGTTCCCAAGAAGACCATATCATACAAATATGTCAAGTTCACTTCCAGGTTTTGGAAGGAGTTGTTTGTAAGATTGGGGACAGTTAGTCTTTAGTAAAGCTTATCATCCACAAACAGATGGGCAGACAGTGAGGGTTAACAAGATGCTTGAGGATGTGTTGAGGATGTATGTCATGCATCATCAAAGGAAGTTGGAAGAGTATCTTCCATTGGTGGAGTTTTCTTATAATAATGGGTACTGGGAATCCTTGAAGATGAGTCCATTTGAGGCTCTATAGAGGCGGAGTTGTAATACTCCTATTAGTTTGAGTGATCCAATGAAATTGGTGTTGATTGGATCAAATATTTTGGAAAAGATGGAGTATGAGATTTAGGTTATGCAGAAACCTCAAAAATAATTGCTTCAACATGGGGGAAAACCACCCAATCTGGACCTTGGTTGGTAGCTCCTTTTCAGTTTGGAGTAGTGACTCCAACTGGGGATAATGGGACCAGTTTCCCAATCTATTTTATGATTGTTCTAATGGGGTGATATGTGATATTTTGGAGTAATGTTTAAGCTAAAAGTAATCTAATCTAAACTAATTATCACATGCATTTATCCTAATTTAAACACTATCTAATTATGACTATACCCAGGAATAATTTGAAGTATGCGATCTACAATAATGCCCAAAAGCAATTGGTAATAAATATCATTCAATTGCAAATAAGAAATGAAATTGTTTAACAATAATCATTGCGTATAAAAAGTTAGCCGAAATGATTGTGAAAGATATATTGCATAAGAAATTATTCATGTATTCAGCATAAAATATAGGCCATCATCATACAGAAGTGCAATGATGCTAACCAAGATTCAAACTTTCATACATAAACAACTTTGAAGATAAATTATTGCTTGATACATAAGTAAAAATAGTTACGAGATAAAAGTGCCATTTATAATAAGTCCTATTCATGTGCTTCAACAATATTGATCTACCTTCAATCAATCCAACACCATCTAAGAGTACAAAAGTGCAATTTCAATAGAAGATGCTAGATAAAATAAAAATAAATCTTGTTCCATTCATTTCACCAGAACTTCCTCAAAGGGATACAGGTGCATGTTTTGAAGATTGTTTCTGATAAAATTTTAGGACCCCTATCTAAATGCATGAGAGGGGTTTAAATACTAAACTATAACACTAAAAATAGATTATTACAAAAATAATTGAGGAGGTTTAAATGACCTTCCTCAAATTATGCAAAATAAAACAAAAATAGAAATGAGCATGGTGACTAATTGTTCTGCATTTGATCCTTTAGATCACAAATGTCCATCATGGGCTTGAGTTGTGTCGGTTGGCCGATTTCAAATTTCAACTGTCCAGTGAACATGGCGTCGTTCAGTGCTGGCACCATTTTCTTTGTAGAAGTGGTTAGGCATTTCAGGGTCATCCACTGGCTGTGAGGTTTCACTAAATGTCGCCAATATGCTTCCCAGTTTAACGTGGTAATTTGCCTAATTTCTTCTTCTTCTTTTTTCTGTTGCCTACCTCCACTCTAGTTCAAGCTATTTTACATTAGGAAGAAAACCCAGATTGGATTCTACCACAAGGTTGGAGCTATGTAAATTTTCATTAATATTTTCGATAACACTGTTTGTTGTTGCTGCCGCATCTATTTTTTCCTTTTCTGCCTCTCTAAGCTGAGAATCCTAATTTTCAAATAAGATTTCTTTGTGTGACTCCTCCAGTTTAGGCAAGTCGCCTTTTCTCCCATCTTTTGAATTCTGCCAAGTAATGAAGTTGGAAACCTTTTTGAAGATTTCATCATATTCAAGCCTCATTTCAACAACTTGACTCATCAATTTGTCGCTTGTTTCGCAATACGAATTCCATTGTGAAATATTCTGCAATAATAGTTCCTTTTGGTGCATCAGCTGGGAGCTAAGTCCAAGCGATTCAATAATAAACTGATCAATTTTTGGATCATCCTTATGTAGATCAGTTATTCCTTGTATTTGTGCTTCCTTCTCTGCTAAGCTAGCTTGATGCTTTATTTGCATCTGTTCGAACTCTTGTTGGAGCTTAGCTAATTGTGTCTCTGCTTGCCGGTAAGATTTTTCTTGCTGTAATTGTTGTTCAAGCAACAAAATTTTATCTTCTTTTTCCTTAAGGAACATTTGCACCTCTGTTGCTTTGTCGATGGTCGTTGTAGCATTGGCACCTGCAAACTGTGACAGTCTAGTAAGGTTAGCAGACAAGTCGATGAGTGAGTCTTTCCAGACAACATCCATTGGTTCATTATTAGGGGTAGTAACAGCTATAGAATCCAACTTCCTTTTCTTACTTTGTCTTTGTAGGTTTTAATCCTATACAGAAATTACCTGCATACGAATTCTAAAACATAGAAAATAAACAATGCGAGAGCATAACACATAAAACACATATACACAGAGATTTTCCCCTGGATCCCAAAACTGGGACTACTAGCTTGACTTTTCATTATGTTCCTTTCAATGTTACAATACATATTTATACATGCCAAAGCATCCAATACCATGGACCGAAAACCATCATGTCCAAAACCATGTACGAAAAATCATGCACAAAACCATAGGTAGGTCCGCCCAACCTAATTTAGGGTCCAAAAACAAAATTTTCCGGGGCACTGCCTCGGACCCCATAGAGGGGGGTTACCTGCACCCATCAAAACCCTTGTGATCCCCGCGCTACACAATTGGCACAATGAAGGGGGGGCTCTTCCCCCCTTCTAACCCCCCGGTTAACTACGTGGGCTAGTCATGGAAATAATATAACGCAACCCAACATTCTCCCACTTGTTGTTTTCTTTCCATAGGGGGGCACAAGAGAGCTTAGTCTTTTATCTAGCCCTGCAATGCCCATTGTTTCTCTACACCAAGAGAACTTCTCAGAGCTCACATATTTTGTCAATGCATCTGTAGTATTCTTCAAAGTGTCCACCTTTACCAGCAACATCTTTTCGTCTTCTATCATATCCTTCACAAAGTGATACTGAACATCAATGTGCTTTGTCTTTGAATGATATGTAGGGTTCTTTGCCAAGAAAATTGCACTTTGGCTATCACAGTATATCCTTATAGCTCCCTGTTCTAACCCCATACTTGAACACAATCTCTGCAACCAAACTTCTTCCTTTCTTGCATGAGTGGTTGCCATGTATTCTGCCTCTGTAGTTGATAGTGCCACTATAGATTGTTTCTTACTCATCCAATTGACTGCACCTCCAAATAGGTTAAACACATACCCACTTGTAGATATTCTCTGATCCAAATCTCTAGCCCAGTCCGCATCAACAAAGA
>APFE031251185.1:25060-44214 GCA_000404065.3 Pinus taeda
ATAACACATAAAACACATATACACAAAGATTTTCCCATGGATCCCAAAACCAGGACTACCAGCTTGATTTTTCATTATGTTCCTTTCAATGTTACAATACATATTTATACATTTCGAAGCATCCAATACCATGATCCGAAAACCATCGTGTCCAAAACCATGGACCGAAAACCATTGCATCCAAAATCATGTGTGAAAAATCATGCACAAAACCATAGGTAGGTCTGCCCAACCTAATATAGGGTCCAAAAACAAAATTTTCTGGGGCGTTGCCCCAGACCCCATATAGGGGGGTTACTTGCACCCATCAAATGCCTTGTGACCCCCCCGCTATGCAATCGACACAATGAAGGGGGGGCTCTGCCCCCCTTCTAACCCCCTGGTTAACTATGTGGGCTAGTCGTGGAAAGAATATAATACAACCCAACAGTCTTTTAACAACCAATTTGTGTTGTGGGCTATAAAACACAACTAGAGGGGGAATCTCCTCAATTCTCAAAACAATCTCAGAGGTGGGAGTAATAACGATATGCTCTACCTCTTGAGTATTTACAGTCTCCTTTATTGTAATTTCTTGAGTTGTTTTCTATTATGGAGATTGCAACTCTAGCGTTTGTTCCTCTATATGAAGCCTTTTATTAAATTTGTCCCATTCTTCCTCTAAATCAATCGCTATGGGTTTTATTAGCTGGGTGGAGGTGGAATGGGTTTCAGCATGCTTATTAGCTGAAGTTTGCTCAGCTGTCTTTGCTGTAGATTGGGCTGTATCTTTTTCCGACTCCCTACTTCTACTTTTCCCATTTTGTGATGACTTCTCTGACTCCATAGTATATTTCTCTTGGGATTCTTCTCTAGAATCAGTTTTACATTTTTCTTTGGAATATCATTCTAGACTTACATTGGGAGTAGGCTCCCTTATTGGTTCAATCAATAATTGGTCCAATGGGACCTTCGTTAGCCTCCTTTCTCTGTACTTGTAAAAGGCTTCAAGATCTTCACGGTCAAAAAGTAATTGCACCATATGTTTCACTTCTGTGAAGGGGATCTTCTATGAAAAGATGTCATCAAATGCATCTTCCTCATTACTTAATACTTTTACTTTTACCATGGTGGTAAAGCCTTTGACAGTGCTGAATGGGTCATATTGCCTTCCAGGGAATTTATGTAATTGCAGAGATAACATAATATTTCCGTCTTTAAATGCATGCCCCAGGTTGTGCAATTAAAATGCTCCACAATATAAAGGAAATGTAGGCCAAACAACCTTTTTTGCTTCCTTTAATGCTTTGCTTATCCCACCCTCACTAGCTGTTTGATAGGCTATCTCTCGAGCCATCAATTTGTCTGGAACATAGTATGGGAGGACATGGGGGGAGGTAATGCTGCCAAATACCGTGACATACGTAAATTCTTCCTCCCAAAACCATCTGGCCACTAGGAGGATATCTACCTTGGCTTCTTTGGAAAACTTGGGGGCATCTCGGTTATAAAGCTGTTTATGTATAGGAAGCATCACTCCATGAAAATTTTTGTAAAAATGTGGTTGAAAATGAGATTCCCACATGTCTTTATGCTATATGTGAATGGGAAGTGGATTTTGGACAACCCACTTCATCCCATGATAGGAATTTTCGAAACAAAACAAATTGCATCCATTATATAAGTGCTCATAAAAAATGGAGGGTAAACCCTCGAAGCAATGCTTCTTTTCCTTCTATACTCCATTATTTTTCTTGCTAAATTATCAGACAAAATTTGTGCCCAATTCATTATATTTGTGTTTACGGCTGCATCTATTAATGGTAGCCATTCTGGGGAGAATTTAGTACTATCGGTTTTGCCAAATAGTGTACATAGCATGGTCGTTGCAAAACTATGAGGGGGAAAAATAAACGCAGTAGAGTACATACCGTTCTTGTATTTCTAGATTTTTCCCTCATTATTTGACCAGGTCTGGGTGTAGTCTGCTGGGTCCTCATTCTCTTTGGCAAACTTCTCGACGAACTGCTTGTTGTAGATGACTTGTGGCTCTGGTAGGTGGTACATAAGCCGTAGGTTGTCTAGAGTAAAAGATTCCATAACCTCTTGGATTCTTGTCTTGAATTCTCTGTCTGAGATGTCGGCTTCATCAATAACCCATTTAACCATGTTTGTATAAGGGATTATCTTTTGACACACAGATATGCGATGAAAAAATGAGCATGCTGTCTCAAACATGGAGGCATCTAAGGAATCACGTCCGTCAACTATAACCTTCGTTTTTAGAATTCTTGGTTGCTCTTCTTCCAGTGTATTATACATGGCTCCCAGCATAGAGGTTCCTCCCTATCTACTGCATGTAGTATTCGTAAATAGAGGAGTCATTTCCGATTTCTCAGAGACGATTGCCTTTCCTTTCTTAACCATTTCTCCCAACGATCTTCTCTATGGATTTTCCATGAAAGTGAAGAATAAAAACTATCAGATACACAAAGATGACAATGAATGTGAAAATGGAATAATGCGGATAACCTGTAAAGGTGTTAAAAGAGTTTTATTCAAACACATGTAAGAATATATCATATCATGTTATGGATTTTCACACATAAATGCAGTTAACTCTTACTAAATGCCCACTAATGCTTCATTATCTCTTAACTTTAATGCTCATAAATGTCTGCATCGTAAGTCGGGAAGAAAACTTATAGGGTGGCAAGCCTTCGAATTGTGATAATGCTGATTTGGTGATTTGCAAAGCAATATCACATATTGCAATATCGCATTATGTCTTTTCAATTTTCTTACCCTCCCTTACGTTTGTGCAATATGCAAGATGCGAGATGCGAGTCGCTCGTTTATTGCCCCAAAACATACCTACTAGTAAGGTTTTTCCTATGTAAAGATATTTTTAATAAGTTGCGGACCTAAACATTTGTTTGTAATGTATTGAAGGTGTGGGTCTGGGTCTGGATCGCATTTCACAATATCGACAAATGGTAAGTTTGCGGTACTCTTTTAAATGCTCAAAATGCAATGTGATAAAGGTTACGATGCCATTGCAATTTCGCATTTCGCTCATTTTGGGATAACCTTTTAAGGTGGGCTCTTCATAAATAGAAATATGTGATATGACACTTGGTTTTGATGAGAAAAGATTCAGGACTTAGTTTATATCAAAAATATGATAGTTTCGAGGTATAAAGCATGGAGTCCTCTTTTAATATTTTTTCACTAGATTTGGTGGGTTAGCAAGGTTTTTTTTATGATGCTCAATCATGCGATATGTGGAAAGGCAAGCATTTAGTAGTTCTTTTGAAAAATGGGTTTGATTGATATCTTGTTTTATTCCAAAATTAAAATAAGGAAAATGCCTAAATGCTAAGTTTATTTTTGGAAGGATTTTTTAAAGGGTCCCCATTTATTAATGTAGTATTAACTAATACTATTAATAAATGGGGGGTTGTTGAATAGCACAACAGGTTATTAAAAGGAATTTAAAGGTAGCACAAGACAGGAAGAAGGGTTATGCGGATGAACATAGAGCATTCAAGGATTTTCAAGTTAAGGAGCATGTGTACTTATGTATTAATCCCAAGAGGAGCTCCTTCAGGATTGGGTCATGTGCTAAGTTGACACCTCGGTAGTGTGGGCCTTTTGAGATCCTTGAGAGGATTGGACCAGTGGCCTATAGAATTTATTTTCCACCATCGATCAAAGTCCATGATGTTTTCCATGTTTCATTGCTTAAGAGATGTGTACATGATGTTGATCATATGATTGATTGGTTTGTATTACAAGTAGAACTAGAGGGAGAGTTATAGCTAGAGCCACAATCCATATTGCAGCAGAAACAACTCATGCTCCAGAACCAAGCAAAAGAGCAAGTTAAAGTGCAGTGGAGGCACTTTGGGCCCGATGAAGCTACATGGGAGATGGATGATCAGATGCAGGCATTATATCCTTCTTTATTTTCTTGTTGAAGCAAATACTATATATATTATTATATAATATATACTAATATACAATATATATAAATATATTATATATATATATTTGTGTGTGTGTGTTTGTCATAGTAAATACTGCAACAGGTTGTGTTATAAAGCTCCAATAAGAAGTATGTTTTGTTTTCAGTGGTCTCGTGGTCATAAGTGTCATAGAACACTGAGGACGATGTTCCTCCAAGTGGGAAGGGTTTGTAACAACCCTCAGTTGATTTTCCATCTAAATGGACGGACATTATAAAGGAAAAAATAAGACCAAGGTCATGGGACATGTATTCCAAGCTAAATGGAGGGAAAAGCGTTAAAGCGGTTATCACTTGTGGTTAATTAATGGCTATGGAAATACATTGGAATTGGCAAAGAAAAAAGGAAATACATGGAAATTTAAGAAAAAGAAAAAGGAAATTAGGAGAAAGGGAAGATGAAGGGACAATAATATGCATGCAAGGGAAATTAGAGATAAAATAAAGAAAATTAAAGGAATAGACACCAGACATCAATGATAAAAAGGCATATGAGAAACAACTGACAGTCTTTGATCAATTTTAGAAACCATACTGCAAGAAAGAGAAAGAGAGGAAGAGAACTTGGAAACAAGAAAGCATGCAAAGGACAAGTAAAGGAAAGAAAGGGAGATCAAAGAGAAGATTAGAAGAGATGTTGGTGGGAAAAGTTGCCTAAGGCAAGGTTTGAAAGCCTCAATAGATCAGGGTAAGATAATCAACAAAGAACACTCAATCAAGAATGAAAAACATACAAATTATCAAACTTGGATATGGAGACATACCCGAAGGTCCTACATTTGAAGATGTTCCTATAGGGTCCAAACCCTCTTCTTCCTCCAAGATGTGCAGACCTACAAATCAATCACATAAACATATAAATAATAGATAATACAATGTTCATACATAGGAATATGCTATATCATCATATATAAATAGATAAAATATCATTCATAAGATGACAACATATATCAGGAACAAGACATGAGCTTATTTATTGATTAACAACAATAAGTACAAGATAGATACAACCTAATCTAGGCCAAAGGCACCAACAAAGCCTTCCTCTGAATCCATCTAGCTAGAGCCACAAAAACAACCTCTCTAATAAGTGAAATAAGATGCTAGATAAGGATGTTGAGCATCTCTGCAAAGGAAACCAAGGTTTCCTAGAGACTGGGATTGCAAGAGGCATGAGAAAAGTAGACTTAATTTGGGAGAAATAGAGTATAATGACGATATCCTTCTTCTCTTGTTCTACTTAGGCCTACCAAGCATGTGTATATATACCACCTAAATTGCTTATTTCAGTTAGGCTACAAGCTCTCGTAGGTGGGATCTCGGTAAAACACGTAAACCCCGTCAGAATAAATAACATTTTATTTTATTTTTTTATATTTTAAAATGTATACGCAGGTACAATATCATGGAACCTGCATATGTACATATTGAAGGTGTTGGATCTGCCAACTTGTCAAGGGGATATCCCCGGTAATAAGTCCCAATTATACCTCAGACCATTTGGCGTAGGAGTCCCAGCAGTGGGTCATAAGGTAATGCCTTGACCACGATGTCGCACAGAGGCAAGTAGAATAACTCTATTAGTAGCAAGGGTGTGACTGATGTAGTGAGTCAAGGAAGGTGTATGAGAGGTTCCAACACTTCGAAGGTGGAAGGAGGTCAATGTGAGTTCTAGGTTGAAAGGGATCAATCCCAACTCAGCTAGGAACACAAAACACAAAGGACATGCACAACTTTGGGCGGAGCAGTCCACTCGGATGCGGAAGTCACATCATACAAGGTGAGATTGTTGGAAATAATAATAAGAGGGGGGGGTGAATCAGTATTAGCAAATCCATAACCTTTTCATTTCTATTATCAGATTCATATAAGCTACTTCAGTTAAGGCAACCTGTGTGTATACGCAACTATGTTATTGCAACTAGCGTATATCCAACAAACTTATGATTCAGTTAATTGATCTTTAATGAGTGCATCAGAACATTATTAACCATATAAATAGTAAAGAGGTGCAGTAAAACAAAACAGATCATCACACATAAGAAGCACACATGAACACCATGATATAAGGTGGAAACCCAATGTGGGTGAAAACCACCTACTGTAATCGTCTCTATATTCCTTTTAATAAGAGACTTCTTTTTACAATTTTGTACTGGTGCAGACTCATACCAGTACGCAGGCACCCACCTGCAGAAGGCTACAACCTTCTCTTGTTCTCTAGCTACTACTGGAAGGGAGCTACAACCCCCTAGCTCTTGTACTAGCCAATATGTTTACTAGTACGTAGGCGGTGGCCTATAGAAGGCTATGACCTTCTCTTTTCTTCCAGGGACCACGTTTCATAAATTTTCAGATTGGATCCGTCAATACAAAATAGTCATTATTGCAATAAAACCATCAACTATATTTGCATCATCAATCTTTGAATCAACCAACAACTGTATCACTGAAACCCTGTCATCAAAACATAGCCACCAGAACACAGAGCAGAACCCAGAACTCTACTACAACCACTAGAACCAACAACAACCTCAAATATCAAATCTCATAATGTATACACTACTTGGTTGTGTCAAACTAACGTGTATACGCTCTTTCACCAAAGGGAACTCGCGTACAGATATGAAAATAATTACTTATACCTTTGCTGCAATTTTCAACTTCAGATATGCCCAGAACATAAGATATAAAGGATAAGACATGTGTCAGTATTAAGATCTACTCATGATCATACCATATAATGATAATGCATTTTAGTCTTCACGATCCCAGTTCATCAACCTTCATTCGCCACATAGGTGCATCCTTAACAAAGCATCACATACCCATAACCTGCACACTAGATCTCACCCTTTATCAGATATTCATCACTTGCACACTTGCAGTTTGGCCTAATGATCTTCTTCTCCTTATATAGGTTTAGGCCTCTCTCAATACCATGGTCCAAAACCACGTAGGACCAATACCTAGGGTCAATACCTCGAACCAAATACCATGGACCGATACCAAAATACCATGGACCAAATACCACGGACCAAAACTTAGTTTTCCAACATGTATGCGCCTTTCCTTTTGTGAAATTGCGTGCGTACGATATACGTGACTTGGTATATAGGGAACCTGCATGTATACGCGACTTGGTATATAGTGAACCTACGTATATCTTTATTTCTTCATTCTGAGAGCTTGAACTAATCTATCATCTAAGTGAGTTTCCATCAAGGACAATACCTGTGTCATACATGTATCATAATGCGAACAATCTCCCCCTTTGGACTTGATGGCAACAACCACACCAAGTCACTCTTCCCCTTTGACATCAAGGGAAAAGGGCGGATCAAGATATTCTCTCCCTTGATATAAATTTTGTTGTCCATACTCCCCCTGAGTACATGCTGAAATCTCTGATTGAGCTCCCCCTTTGTAGATGCCAAGATGTACCAATATGTCCATGCTCCCCCTAAGAACATGCCGAGTCTGCAAAGATATTTTTCAAAAGAATAACATGACTCTACAACTCAACTAAGTGAGTATCACCAATGACTCATACATACATCAATCTCCCAACCGAGTGGGGATACACCATTTTTACTCATCCACCCAACCACGTGGGGATATACCAAATATTTATACATAAATGAAATAAACATTATTACATCATCCTTCCCATGCAAAGTGGGGTTACAAATTGGGTCTTTTCATGACCTTTACATCAAATGATATACATGACGTTTATAACAATGGCTAGCAACCTAAACAAGACGATGATTGTCATCAACAACTATCGTACACAATATATGATCTGCGCCATAAGCATCTGTCACTAGCATCAGACCTGTAACCTGCAATATCATTCTCTTGGCCAACCAAAAATAAGTAGCAAGATGTATCATAAGCATCATTACCAAAGACTTTTAACCATAATGCCAACAATGCATTATTCGAAGCATATTCTCCCCCTAAACCTGTGCTAACAATCATATATTGACATGACCGAACCATATCAGACTCCTTTTCCTGTTCTGTTGCCTTTTTCTTCAGAGCTCCATATACACGACTCTGCAGCCTCCAACTCACGTATATATGCGACTTCACTTCATAATATATGCGTATGCAAATTGGAATACTGAAGGTCTACACTTTCAGTTTCCCCTATGTCTGTTATGTCTGCTAACTAAATTATGCCACATCTTTTTGACTTTAATTTTGTCTTCTTCAATACCTGGAATTGCGAAGATGTATGATCCTTTTTCTTTGGCATCTAAATTTTTCTCCTACATTCCTTTACTTTATGTCCAAACTTGTTACATGCATAACATCTTACATGTTTCATATTCCTTTTATTGCAATCAGTAGCTTTTTGACCAAACATATTGCAAGCAAAAAAATGTCCCTTAAAGTACCTGGAACATGATGATCTTTCTTGAACCATTCTACTTCTACATCTGGCTGCAACATGTCCAATATTATGACATTCATAACATTCAACATTACTCATCAGAAGAAATAACTGTCTATCACTTCCACAGTTAGGAGAAAACGATCTTCTTTGAAGAATTTCTTTCCTTGCTTGTTGCTGGGGTTGACCACTTATCTCCTTGTTGATCATTTCAGATTTTGCATTCGAATTCCTTGCCTCACCCTGTGAGCTAGATTCACCTTCAATAGTTTCATAGAGACCAAGACCAGTTTTGATAGAAAGGGATCTTTGACTACTAAGAATATCATCCAAAATCTTAGTATTGTCTTGAAATCGTAGCAGCTTATCCTTTTCTTCTAATTTACCTTTCAAGATATTTACCTCAACCTGATGTTGTTCTTCCTTTTCCAGATATTGCTTCTTTATGTTTTCTTCAGCTTTTCTTCGTTCTTCCACTTGTTGCCTTAATTTGAGCACTTCATGTTCTTGTTCTTCAAGAGCTTCTTCATTCTGCTTCTTTGATTTTTCAAGATCTTCTTTTAGAGAGAGGATCTTAGATTCAAGTCTCTAAATTGTTATGATCTGATCTTTTACTACTTCCTACAGTTGCTCCCTTACTCTGGTTACTGTCTCTAGCTAATCTTCTAATCTGGTAACTTCTTTTGTTTCTACGTCTTTATTTTCATATGCCATGAGAAGTTTAATTTCTTGATTATCTTCATCACTATTGGACAAGCCATCACTATTATCATGAGTATAATAACTTCTATTTCCTTCTGTAGACATCTTTCCTTTGTTATGAGGACATCTAGCAGTGTAATGACCAACTTTACCACAATAAAAACATTTGAAAGGTAGCTTACCTTTAAACCTTCCAGATCCCCGTTGAAGATTCTTGACAAAATTTACCTCATATTCTTCTTTTAACATGTATCCTGATTCATTAAGTTTTTCTTTTCCCTTTGTTGATACTTTAAATGTAGCTTCTCTCATATCTGATGGTCCTCCTTTTCTCATTTCAAAAGCAGTTAAGATTCCGTGAAGCTGTGTCATATTGATATTTTGCAGATCCTCCTTTTCTTCTATGGTAGACACTTTGGATTCAAATTTAGCAAACAAGGATCTCAAAACTTTCTCAGCTAAGACAACTTCCTTAATTTTTTCAACCAGATTCTTCATACAATTGAAAATATCATATATACATAGGAAGTAATTAGCTATTCTTTCATTACCATGCATCTTAAGAGTTTTATACTGAATTATGAGAATTTGAAGCGTAGCACGTTTTACCTGAGCATCTGCTTCATAGCTTAGAATGATTTTATCCCATATTTCTTTGGCTGATTTGAGCTGCATGACCTTGACAAACTTTGATTTTAACAAACTTCCCAATAAGATAGTAATATCTTTGGCATTGATTTCATATTACTTTCTACTTTCCGTATCTGTAGGAATTGCTTATGGATATGCATATCCTCCTTCCATGATTCCCCAAATATCCGTTCCAAGTGATTGTAGATAGGTTGTGGTTCTTATCTTCCAGTACATAAAATTTCTCCCATCAAAGATTGATGGTCTGATGGATCCCTCTTTTTCTTGATTACTCATCCTGATGGATCTTCCTTCAAGAAATCAAGCTTCTTCCGAAGGACCTGCTCTGATACCAATTGTTGGAAATAATACTGAGACGGGTGGGGGTTAATCAGTATTAGCAAATCAATAACCTTTTCATTTCCATTATTAGATTCATATACGCTACTTCAGTTAAGGAAACATGCGTGTATATGCAACTGTGTTTAATGCAACTAGCCTATATCCAGAAAAACTTATGATACAGTTAGTTGATCTTTAATGAGTGCATCAGAACATTATTAACCATATAAACTGTAAACAAGTGCAGTGAAATAGAACAGATCATCACACATAAGAAGCACACATAAACACCATGATACAAGGTGGAAACCCAGTGTGGGTGAAAATCACCTGCTACAATTGTCTCTATTTTCCTTTTAATAAGAAACTTCTTTTTACAATTTTATACTTGTGCAGACTCATACTAGTACACATGCACCCACCTGCAGAAGGCTACAACCTTCTCTCATTCTCTAGCTACTACTGGAAGGGAGCTACAACCCCCTAGCTCTTGTACTAGCCAATATGTTTACTAGTACGTAGGCGCCAACCTACAGAAGGCTACGACCTTCTCTTTTCTTCCAGGGACCACGTTTCATAAATTTTCAGACTGGATCCATCAATACAAAACAATAATTATTGTTATAAAACCATCAACTATATCTGCATCATCAATATCTGAATCACCCAACAACTGAGTCACTGAAACCCTGTCATCAAAACATAGTCACCAGAACACAAAGCAGAACCCAAAACTTTGAAACAACCACTAGAACCAACAGCAACCTCAAATATCAAATCTCATAATGTATACGCTACTTGGCTGTGTTGAAAAAGTGTGTATATGCTCTTTCACCAAAGGGAACCCACGTACAGATCTAAAAATAATTACTTATACCTTTGCTACAATTTTCAACTTCAGATATACCCAGAACATAAGATATAAAGGATAAGACATGCGCCAATATTCAGGGCTAATCATGATCATGCCATATAATGATAATGCATTTTATTCTTCATGATCCTGTTTCATCAACCTTCATTCGCCACATAGGTGCATCTTTAACAAAGCATCACATACCCATAACCTACATACTAGATCTCACCCTTTATCAGATATTCATTACTTGCACACTTGCACTTTGGCCTAATGATCTTCTTCTCCTTATATAGGTTTAGGCCTCTCTCAATACCATGGTCCAAAACCACGTAGGACCAATAACTTAGACCCAATACCTGGGGTCAATACCTTGAACCAAATACTATGGACCAAATACCACGGACCAAAGTGTGTGTGTACGATATATGCGACTTGGTATATAGGGAATTTGCGTGTATACGTGATTTGGTATATAGTGAACCTGCGTATACCTTTATTTCTTCATTCTAAGAGCCTGAACTGATCTATCATCTGAGTGAGTTGCCATCAAGGACAAAACCTGTGTCATACCTGTATCATAATGCCAACAAATATAACAGGTACAACACTCACGGATTAGTCTGAGATGAGTGTGACAGTTGTTATAGCAAGGTTCAAGTGAAAGGTTTGTCTGATGTCCGACAGAGCAGTCGACATGGATGGTGACAACATTAACAAATTAACAACAATATTCATATAATTGCATCTGAATCAGTTCATACACAAGTACGTAAGTTAAACAACACATATCATTAAAGAAACTGGAGTAGTCCAACTATAATAACAACATATGCATGAAAATGTGCTGGCTCTTATTATATAAAGAAGTGTAAGTCACAATCATACAATACATCCATGTAAACTTGCTAGCCCCAATAGTGGAATGTTATAGCCACATCTGCCTACTCCTCCAAAGAGATGTCACTCCATGCAGTGGAGAAGCCAAGGCGCGTTACAATACTGTCCAAGCCTTCTTCAAAATAGTCTTAGTAAAAGCTTGGCTAACCAAAAGCCTATACAATGAGTTATGAGGGACTATTTATAGCAAAGGGTGGAGTGACCCTTGACATTCCCCTTTGTGACAGTTCAACTACCGTCATGACTCTTCGCTTTCTCTATGACTGTTACATCCAGCTGTTGACACTTGAATTACACTTGACATGACTCAACATTACAATTCACATGTACTCATGTGAGACAACATGGCTTTGGAAAGCCTTGAAGGACATCACTAACACTCGGTCCACTGTGGTGAGACCAACTCTTTGACATGCTTGTGATGGTGAAGGTGGTGAGCTGATGCCAAGCTTGGTCGTCCGTGATGGTGTGCATGCACCTCATGGTGACATCATTTTGAAGCAAACTCTTGCCTCTGTTGCAACTAGTGCATTAGTTCGGCCCCTTCATCCAACTCATTTGCTAACATGTGCATGGTCTTCTTGGGTATGGTTGAACCGGAAACATACTAATGCATAGTGTCTATGTTGATCTTCAAGTGTGTGTCGGTGGTCATGCACATCAACTTGCTGAAGTACATGTTCAGCCCCAGTTGGAGTTGCTTCTTGTCTTCGCCTTGGTGAGTGTGTTGAATGGGTTGGATTGCATGCGTTCATACAATGACATGCACGTTGTTGAATCCCTTGCATGTGATCCCCAACATTGCTCACCATGTCTACTTCGTGTTAGCTGCTGGGATGGATCTTTAACTTGTACATGCACAGTTTCATTTGTGAGTGCATGATGCACCCACTATCATTCTTGATCTTGTTGCAACTCATTCGTCTATCTGCGCAGCTTCATTTTCTTCCTTGAGTTGCTCCTTTGGCACATGCAACTCCTTCTTCATTCCATTCTCTATCTTCGTGCGATCTTCATGTCACTGCATCACCTCATAACCTAAGTCTCTCTAAATTTTCTTTCATTAACAGTTGATCCAAGTGGATGTTAGTGGCCACCCACCTATCCCACTTAGACCCCCACAATTCTCTCTTTCAATTTTTCAATTTCTGTAATTGTAGCACAATTTACTATTTTTAGCGGTTTTTCAAGTCCTAAACTTCTAGAGCTGTTTTGAGGCCCTAAACAACGTTTTTTGGGAAATCTTGGAGAAACATGGGTCCATGGACTGATGTTTCTCTTCCCAAAGTTGTAGTGCTTGGATAGATCTTTCTAATGAGCTATTGTATGCATCAAACGAAGATCGGGTGCCAAAGTTACGACCCAAGAAGTTGATGTATCAACTTACCCAAAACGGGGACCACAATTTGGCGTTTCATCTTCTAGGGTAGGGTTTTGGGATGTGAAGGGTTTTCCATTGTTTCTCAACAATAAATAGGCCTTTGAGCCTCATTGTAACATAGTTTAGAGGCATGTAGCTGCCACATCTCTTCTCAGATATAAGATACCATCGCCCTAGCTGGTCTACTTCCATTACTGTTTGTAAGCATATTTCAGTGTTTTACATTAATGAAATGAAGTATTATTTCCGCTGCATCTTTGTGTTTATGGTTATCTCTGTAATTTGTTGCATTCTTTCTTAAATCTGGATCATCAGTGGATTTTCTTGATCTTGCAACTTTGTTCCACCTCTTTGTTGTCAAAAACCTTCCTCTTACATTCGCTGTATTTGCTGCATTTGCTACATTCGGTATGTTGCTTGCAACTACTATTCATCATGCTTCTCATTGTGATGCTACTGCTTGATGTCCTTGTCTACGAACAACTTGATGTCTTTGTGAGTAGGCAAGCTCATAGACACTTTATCGACTGCATGTCCAAGTGTTCTTTGAACGATGTCTTTGTCTCTGCTTTCTTGGAAACCATTGTACCTGTACTGCTGAGAGGCAAATGAACACCTGCGAAACCTAGAGATATGGCAACACTCATGGCAAGCAATCTGTAAGTTGAAAACCAAAATGAACATGAGAACTGACTTGTAACATACCTAGGTGAATGATCATGAATGTTGCGCAATTTCGGCAAGGAGGTCGGGAGACCGGTTGCCAAGAGTGCACAAGGTAGTGTCCAGGCTGCTGACAGACTGACTAACTGCTGGAATTGTGCAATGCATAACCCAATTTGTCTAATCACTGTTGGGATTGTGAAATGCACAATTCCAGCTGGGAAGGACAGTTGGCCCAGGGACATATTTACGCAATTTCTTGGGCCAAGTAGCCACTATCCTCCAGAAATGCACAAAATAGTCCTGGAGGCTAGTGATGGGTAGGAATATGCAAATCTGGAGAGAAAGGCGAGCCTTCCTTTTCCAGATTATGCAATGCAGCCTTAGTGAAGGCAGAGCCCAGGCTAAGGTTGGCCCGACTCGCCGATGGGAAACTGAAAGTAAGTAAGTCAATGAATGCATAGCGACACTAAGTGATAGTAGAACTGATTAACAGTGCATGAAAAGCATGAATGAAAGATTCAACAAATAGATCAACATGCATGTGGGTGAGGCAGTTTTCCGGTTGGGCGAATGTCCATGCAAAACAATTCCATGCATGTCACAACAGTGAGATAGCAACAAAAACTGAAACACAACTAGGACAAGCTAATATACATGTAAAAGATAGCAAGCGTTCAAATAAATTAAGCAAACAATACTCCCACAAGCGAAAACACAAAAGTGATAGAAATACAACACAAGGCATGGGAAGTGAGATTACCCCAAAACAACTAAGTTGAATGTGCCAACTACTCCTAGATGTGATGTGGGATGTCAGAGTTGTAGGGTTGATGTGAGGAATGAGCTCTACAGCTTCCGGTTGATGAGTTTTGATAACATCAAGGTTGTGACGTGCATGCCACGAATCTAGGGGAAGCAACACTTGGTGGGAGGTTTCAGAATTGCTCATTGCATGTAACCTCCAACTCCTAAACATAGATCCCTGAAACAAGGGATGCCTTTACATGCTTCCTTGGGAGAAATATCCCATGCATGCAAGTCTATTTTTCTCAGTCCCAGAGGGAACCGATCAACTCAGCTGCACATGCAAGAGACTGCTCAATTGTTTATAATGCACATTTTTGGCTGGGAGTTGGGCTAGTTGCCCAGGATATTTGTGCAATTTATGGGCAGAGCAGTTGACTTCTACCCAAATTTGTGCAAATCCTGTCGGGAGGGTTGGCTAGTAGTATTGCACAATCTTAGAGCCTAGTAGGCTGTCAGAGAGGACTGCACAATTCTTGGAGGGAAGGCAGGCTACCCTCCAGGAATGTGCAATTTTTAAGGGGAATTTGCTCAGCCTGCATTTGGACCAAGTCCCGGTGAGAAGCCTATGAGGGGAATGGATCAACTGAGATCAACAGGGTTCCTTTGTGCGAGGAAAACTCATGAAGCTTGAGTACTTGATGAAGCAAGACAAGTGTTGTGTAAGGTTGGTAGGGAGGCTCCAAAATAGGTTAAGGCAAAATTTTGGAGGGTGGTTGTAGCCGCTACAATAGTACATGATTTTGTATGGGAAAAGTTGCGTATGGATTTTGAAATACTATTTTTTAGTGTAAAGTCAAGTCTCCATCGGAAAGGGGATTGCCCAGGGCCATAAAGGAACATTAGGTTTACAAGAGTGTTGAATGATTCTATAACTCATGTATGAGGTGGGCATACCCATGCTCAGAAGTAGTAAAGCATGTATGTTCATCAAGTACAAGGTGGAACTAGAATGTATAAATAAGTGTACAGAAGGAACTGAAGAATACATAGTGGATCATCAGATCATAGCCACAAAAGAACACAACAAAGTTCATTCTCAATATCACATGTAGAAAAATATTTGATCAAATGATGTTGCATAATTGATCCTCATAAAAGTATCAAGTCATATAGGTGGAATAATGGTACTACATAAACTCGGGTGCCAACATATAAGATGTTGTTGTGGGAGACTACAACATATAGAGCTAAGGAGTGTCATTGTAAGAAAAATGAAGGAATTGTTAAGTGAACTAAGATGCCGACACAACCCTAGGTCTTCACCGACTGCAGATGGTACATTTCTACACTATGGGAATAAATGAGCCGAAGTCGAGCATGTGAGAAATCGCTTGATTACCAATTATTGATATATACCATTAACAAACATGAGAAAACTCACCAATAATGATAATGAGTGTCCAGGTACCCCAGTACAATCTAACCAGTGTGAATAGATGTGTTGAAGTCGAACACTTGAAAGAATCTATCAATCAAGAGACATTTATGTATTCTCACTGTCGATAGGGAAGGAGTCTTCCATTGATGACTGCAAACCCTAAGGTACTGAAAAAGGACTCTAGACCTTATTCCCAAAGCAAGGAGTTGGAGTCGATGGGAAAGGATCCACTAGAAGGAAGGCATTAAGGCGTCCCAAATCAACCAATGCAAGTGTAACTTGCAGGCCAATAATTTGGAAGAACTTAAATGAAGAGAGATGATGTAACCATTTTGAAGTACATTTCTGGCGTACACAAGGTGTTGCTAACGCACAATAGAAATCCTCTGAACCAACCAATAATGAAAGTTGACACAAAGGCGAGGAATCCACCAATAGGGTCAAATGGAAACCAAGGTATTACACAAATCCTAGTGTGTGATAATGTAAGATGACGTCTTACACAAGGGAAACCACTCAGTCAAAAGACCCATAATTATGATCAATGTTGAGCACAAGGTCACCTATTAATGATGTAAATAGGGCCAGGGTGTAACTCTAGGTCTACTCTCAAAGCAATTTTTCGATGTTGATAAGAGAAGATCTGCTAGTAAGAAGTCAATGGGGACCTTCTTAACCAACATGAGTAAAGGAACATGTTGATAATGTGATACTGAGAATAACTTTACAGGCTAGGTATGGTCGATAGAAATGAGTCAAGAGACACCGTGGAATGGACAAAAACAAGTTTACTTCCCTTGAACAAAAGCATGACTTGATGTGAATTTATGGCAGCATAAAATAACTTTATAAGTTTGCAATGTAGAAGGCATTAACAAAGACTCCATATGATTAGAAGATATAACCAACCGGTGGAGGACTAACTCAAGAACAAGGTTATGGCTTCCTTAAAGTAAAACTAAGTACCATCCCAATGGAGGAAAGACTCATTTTAAGAGCTTTGTTTAAGGGAAACATGACTGACTCTTGTTGCCATCAAATGATGAAGAAAATGTCTTGCTCCCACTATTTTTTTGTTTTGAATAATTTCCTTTTTTTTAAAGCCTGAAAAAGAATAAAATCATTCCTATAGTACTATGGAGAGAACAAGTGTCAAGGGAAAGTGCACTAGTTCTTGGGACTAGAACGTTCCTATGCTCAATGTAAGGTGGCAAATGCTGGTCATTGATACTCAGGGGATGTTCCCTCCACTGAAAAGGGTGTCAAGTCGCAAAGGCTAATGAATGCATGGTTTTGAACTTGTAGAAGAGTCATGGACAAAAGTGGCTTATACACGAGTCGAGATGAAGTTGGTTTAAGGCCAAAAGGGGTCAAGTGGTCAATATGCAATGCAATAGTACAATATTATTTAAATCTTGTCGACGTTTCAAATCCCAGAGGGGATCCATATTCATTAGTAGGCTCTTTTTATATTTTTTTCATTTATTATTTATTCATCTTCCCTTTGGCCATTTGAATCTTCTTTCATTCATTCATTGTCCTAAAGATCGATACCCTTTAGGATTTGAAACATAAACAAGATTCAAATAATACTGTGGGAAATCTGAACCATCTTTTTCTAAGAGAAGGCCACAAAAATTTAAAATCTAACATAATAGTACAAATCAACACATGGGAGCCTCTAGGGTATAAAGCTAAAAGAAAAGTGAAGAAGAAGAAGAATGAGGCTTCAATGCAAAGTCGTGGCGGGACTAAAGAGGGCTCTCGAGCCTAAGAACAAAACTTCAACATGGGTGTTAAGTGACAACATGGTACTATCTAGGGAACCTATGATAAGGTAGGCTCTTACCACATAAGTTATGACACTTTTAAGCAGAAATAAGATTTCATGTCACATCTTGGTGGAGTCAATCCTAAGGCTAAAACGGAAAACGAAATTGATAATGCACAATGTAGGTGGAGAACCTAACTTATAAGCTAGTTTTTAGAACCAATACCTATCATATAATATCAACCATGGAAATACCCAAAGGAGAAGTCTTCAAAGCTCTGTAGACATAATTAGGAACACTAGGAAAGAAGTTAGTACATCCCATATATAAACTTCAGATAAAATATTGGGTTACAAAAGTTGAAAATTCTTACCTTGTATATACAATATGTTACAGGGAACCACGTAGCCTTGCGACTTATGCATCATAGTTATTTAGGTTAAGCCCCTTGAAAGAATCACACTAAGGAATCCTTTGGTAGCTCAAACACATGGCTTCAAAAATCTCCTCCTGTGAAGGCAACTCAATATCCAAGAAATCATGAGAAATAGAAGAATCAAAAGAGGGAATTAAGGGGTACCATGCCCCCATAGGAGAAATCACTTGATCAATTGATGGGACCAAGTCCTGAGAAGGAAAATAATAATTCAAAGGATCCTTCTCAGAAGAAATTGAGCATTGAGGATATAATGCCACATAGTTCACAAGTGGTGGGGTAGAGTCTACTTGAACACTTGGAACACACCAAGGGGTTTTATGAACTAAGTTCAAATTAGCATGGTGATTATCATATGTAAGATGATCAATAGTGACAATACTTCTGTTGTGAGGAAAATACATTGCTCGAAATAATGAAGGCACCACAATATTCATAGCATAGACATAATCACGCCTAAGTAGCATATTAAAGTCTAAAGGGCGATCAATGACCACCATATCAATTAAGACAGACTTCCTACCTAAAGTAATAGGAAATTGAGGAAGAACACTCATAGATTCACTAGGTCTTCTATCATAGGATAATAAGTGACTATCAGCTCCCACAACTTTGGAGAACCCAAATATTTCCAAGTCAAGGAGGATATTGTTGAAAATGGCAACAAGAAATGCTAAAAATAGAAGTGCTAAAAATAGCACTGCTATAAATACCAGTTCGGGTACCAGTGTTGGACATAACAACAAGGAATGAAAATGTTAGTTAGTCCCTGAACTAAAATAGAGAAGTAAAAATTCGAATTTGATCTTAGCAGTTGTTTGTAAAATAATTAATTAATTCACCATGAGTTAATTAATTGTAGAAAATCAAACATGA
>APFE031251185.1:44374-79374 GCA_000404065.3 Pinus taeda
AGATAAGGATGAGTTGTAATTAGTTGGCTCAGTTAACTGAGTCAAGTCCAATTAGATTAATTCAAACAATTTGTTGAATTAATTGTGAGTTTAGTTAGTTAATGCTTGAATGCATGTAACTGCTACTCTCTAGATAACTGAATATTCTCTCATAAATAACTCATTCATGTTAGTTCAGTCAGAGACCCAGTTGAGATTAGAGGAAGGGAGAATGTACTATCAGTTGGAGGAATTTTCTTATGTAGGAAACTCATCCATGTATAAGGAATTATCTCCTTCAGGATTGCACAGTTATTTCAGAGGTCAATGTTGTGTGTGAGGTGAGAATAACACAGGTTGCACCTAGAGGAACCAGGAGAAACTGCGCAAGGAAATAGAAGGCTTGGAGGACTGAGGGAAGGCATATGTTGTGTCTATTTAGTCTATGAGCAGCATTGAGAGATTGTACTGAGAGATGGATAGCTTGTGAGCTAAATCTTTGTGTAATTCTGACATATTTCCACTTGTATGATAATATAGAGATCGAGGTTTTTAGCTGAGGCTTTCCCCAAAGTATTCTTCTATGTTCATGTGTGATTGATTTCTCATTCTTTGTTAAATGTGTTCTAATTGATCTTGCTCAAAATCGATTAAGTTTCCGCAAGTTTGTTTGTAGAAGTAGATCAAGTATTTTGCTTTAGTATATTGCATTATCAAGTGATCTACAGTGAGAATTTTTACATGGTATCAATGCAAGGTTTTGTAGAAAAAGTTCTACATGATATCGGAGATCAAAGTAGTGAACAATATACGAAGAAGAAAATTCGAAGTAAAAAAAAAATTGTGCTGCAAGCTTTCAGTAGATCTAAAATTTTTTGTGCAAAATTTTTAGAAACAAATAGCATATCTGGGTTCCTTGTGGAAAAAGACCCAAATTAAAAAAAAAAATAAAAAAAAATTGGCTGAATCGTAGTTCGGATGAGGGAGATAACATTGATTTAAAATTAGCTCTTTTTCAAGAAAATTTCGTGATGACGGGAAAGATGAAACATATTGGTGTGCTAGCCAAGACCCTATATGCACTTGAGGTACAAGATGCATGCAAAGCCTTGAGGAGCAAGGAAAAGGTTAGATAATTGGTGGTTGAGAGGGAGAGTACATTACCTCTCAACATGCAGCACTAGAAGAAGTTTCAGACAATTGTGGAGGAGCCACAATTGGTGAAGCAGCTTCAGGAGGTTGTGGAGCAGCCACAACTAGAGAAACCGAGAGGAGATCTAGTAGAGACGTCTACTCATGCAGAGACCTCTAGAAGGGGGAAATTTCGAACCAAGTGGGCATAGGGATCACATGCATCCATACCTCCAGGTCGGAGGTGGGGCGATGTGGAGTGATAGTCTCAAGAAGGCTGAAATAGGGGCAAGATCATTGAGGTACCCAACTTCTTTGATTAGACCTTGCTACGGGAGCCCCAATGACGAGTAGTAGGACTGGCTAAGTGGGTAGAGACAGATGTGGATGGAGCGACAGAGAGAGCCACAATGCAGGAATCCCAAGATAGCGCAGAGCTAGTAGGCTGCAACAATGCGAGAGGCATAGGAGTGTTGCACCAGTGCAGGATGACACAGAGAGGTGTATAACAGTGCAAGATGCATGGAGTGTTGCAGCAGCTCAGAGGTCATAGAGGGAGCACTTGTCAGCGACAGATGGAGCTTCAGAATCAGAGGGTCTTTCTAGCCCAACAGAGAGGTTAGTTGGGAGTTTTTTTATTTCTAGAGTTGCTGGAGCAATATCACTTGGGAGAAGTGTTGCATGCAGAACATTCCAAAGGTTTAGGATCGGGTCTGAGTTGAATGTCTTTCTTGTTGAGAGGGAGTGTTGAATATAGCAACAAGAAATGATAAAAATAGAAGTGCTAAAAATAGCACTGCTATAAATAGCAGTTCGGGTACCAGTGTTGGACAGAGCAACAAGGAATGAAAAATGGAAGTGCTAAAAATAGCATTTTGGGATGGATTCCTATTTTAGTTAGTCCCTGAACTAAAATAGAAAAGTAAAAATTCGAATTTCATCTTAGCAGTTGTTTGTAAAATAATTAATTAATTCACCATGAGTTAATTAGTTGTAGAAAATAAAACATGAAGTCTATGTGGGGACATGCAACAGTTTCTCCATTAATTGAGGAATTTATCCATTAGTATATTGAATTGTAATTAGTTGGCTCAGTTAACTGAGTCAAGTCCAGTTAGGTTAATTCAAACAGTTTGTTGAATTAAATGTGAGTTCACTCGTTAGTTAATGCTTGCATGCATGTAACCGTTGCTCTCTAGATAATTGAATATTCTCTCATAAATAACTCATGCATGTTAGTTCAGTCAGAGACCCAGTTGAGATTAGAGGAAGGGACTGCGTACTATCAGTTGGAGGATTTTTCCTAGGAAACTCATCCATGCAAAAGGAATTATCTCCTTCAAGATTGCGTAGTTATTTTAGAGGTCAGTGTTGTGCGTGAGGTGAGAATCACACAGGTTGTAGCTGGAGGACCCAGAAGAAACTGCACAAGGAAATAGGAGGCTTGGAGGATTGAGGGAAGGCATATGTTGTGTCTATTTAGTCTACGAACAACATTGAGGGATTGTATTGAGAGCTGGATAGGTTGTGAGCTAAAGCTTTGTGTAATATAGACATATTTCCACTTGTATGATAATACAAAGATTATGGTTTTTAGTTGAGGCTTTCCCCACAATATTCTTCTATGTTCATGTGTGATTGATTTCTCATTCTTTGTTATATGTGTTCTAATTTATCTTGCTCAAAATTGATTAAGTTTCTGAAAGTTTGTTTGCAGAAGTAGATCAAGTATTTTGCTTTAGTATATTGCATTATCAGGTGATCTATAGTGGGAATTTATATAGATATAATACTTCAAGAGGATCCTTCATCCACCATACATTGATAGAAATTTGTGGAATTAACTCTAACCATTATTTGGAAAGGTGTAGCAGAAGGAAGATGAGGCTCAACAAGATTATCCCAATCAAAGGAAACACTCCTAGAACTTGGAGGTGGTACACTGAAAGAGACCAACATGCCCCCTAGAATAGAGGAATCAAAACTAGAAACCAAGAAGACTCTGTTGTTAGGAACTTCAGCCCTCAAAAGAGGAGTGGGATTGGCTAAATATTGCACTGGCTTGACTACTTCATCAACCAATGGATGATTAGATTGTTGAGAAACCATAACATATTTAGGAGTAGAAGAATCTTCAGACTCAGATCACAACATTTGTACCACTGAAATCTCAGGGAAAAAATGAGTAATATGATCTGCCTTTCATATATTACAAGGGAACTTAGGTTTAAATCATCTACGATTAGGTTTCTAATCAACCTTAATGTCCCCAACATGACTAGAAGTGGTCGTTGGAGGGTCTCCAATGTGACTTGTAGAGATTAGCGACTCTTTCCCAAGAGAGATAGGACTTGTGCCCCCATCCAGAATCACAAAAGTAGGTGAGTCATCATCAATATGACTCATAGCATTAGGTGACCCATTTCTAGTATGATTTGCAGTGACTAGACTTATGCTCCGAGCATGACTTGCAATGACTGAAGGCTCATATCCAACATGACTAGCATAAGTTGGTGTTGATTCATGGAGAGAACTCTTCTTCTTCTTCTTATTCTTCCTCTTTCTCTTCTTTTTAGATTTATTATTATAAGATGGAGGAGAAAGATGAAGCCTATATTTCTCTTGTGAAGAAGACGAATAATTGACACCCATTTGATTCCCTTGAAATAAGGCATTCATCTGAGAAGATTCAAGAACATTTGAAATATTTAGAGTGGCCCACAACCAAACTGGTAGTCCAACATTCAATCCAAGAATATTCAAAGTGGCCATCAATTGGTACCAATGTTTCCAAAGAGAGGAAAATGACAAAGATCCCATTTTTGAGGGGTATCTTGGTTAGCATCCATAGGAAAATTAGACATACCCAACTAATAAACAGATACTTCCCTTACGAGATTGTTCAAATGACTTTTCAAGGAAGAGAGATGTAAAATCATACCTTTTCCCTTAAGGAGGAAACTCCATAATTTCAAGAGAAATATCAAAAGCCTTTGAAGACCAATGTAGTGAATGGTCAGCCACTCCCTGGAATAAAAGGTCCAAAATTGACAAGACAAAATCCACCTAAATCCAACTAAATACAAAGAGAAAAGATCACTCCACTATAAAGTCCTAAAGATACAAACATGGAAACAACTTTCGAGTATTTCTGCTTTGGGTGGTTTGGACTAGACACCAAAATACAAGAAAGTGAAGAAAAGGGCCTCCTGAAGGTAGTTTAGGATAATAAGGGCCCAAGCCTACCAATGAAGGTATCAAAAGTAGTTATGATGGCCACCGGAAAATAGCATTTGTTGGTGCAAGTACCCAATATTTGCAAGGGCACCCTCTAGAAGTACTATGAAAGTGATTCAATGTCTGCTTGAGATACCACGGGAATTCCCCCCCATAGTTTCTTGTGTTGTCCCTAGGAAGGAAACTAAGGTCACTAACTCATGATCAGAAGCCGGGAAAAATAGTCGTGAGTGTGCAATCCAACAAGTAGGAGATGGGGTATCTCTCTTTCCTTACCTTCACATGTCAGCGTGCTTGAAAAGTTATTTCTACAAAGGTTCCACGAGAAAATTAATAAAGCAAAACTCTTTTCTTTTTTCAATTTAGCACTCACATATTCAAAACTTAACAAAAAAATTAAATGATATCTAAAAATGCATCTAACCTAATTCACACTAGCATGTAAATGCAAGATTCAAAGAAAGACTTAAAGGTAAACAAATGTGATCACTAGGGTAAAGGTCAATTCGTCTAGCAAAGAGAATAAAATCCCAAAAGACAAAGCACTCCTCAAAGAAAAAAGACTTTTAACCTTATAACAAGAACTTCACACATTTTCCAAAAAAAAAAAAACACTACAATGCCAAAAAACAAAAGAAAAGAAACACAAAGAAATTTTTTTTCTTTTAAATACTTAAAGAACTAAGAAGTTTAGAAAGGGAAAATAAACAAATATCTTAAGACCAAATACATGAAAAACACTGAAATCCACCTAGTCACAAATAATCACAAAGATAAAAGACTAGAGAAAATGAGAGACTTAATCACTTCAAATAATTTGGCCAGAAAGATACAAAAGACTCTCAAAATCAGGACTCCAGAGAAGTGAAATCTCTCATTCATCCAAGAATCACAATCCACTTTCGAAAACAAGAAAGAGAAACAAAAAATAATCCAACTTCTAGGTCACAAAGGAAGCAAATCAAAGACTAGGTTATCAACAAGTTTAAGAGCAAAAAGACCTTTTCTAGAGGCACAAAACAACCAGGCACTTCATAAACAAGATTTGAAACCCAACTTCAAACAAAAAAAGCTTCAAAGACTACAAACCCTAGGTTGACATAGTCATTTCTAAAACAAGATGAAAGACACCAACAACAATAGACATCAAGGTGATTCTACGCTTCATGAACATCAACAAATCATAAAAAAACTTGTGCAAGACCTCAACAAAGGCCAGAAATGAAAAATTTTCATTTTTTAGATCTGTACTCAACTGTTTAAATACAATCCCCTGTGCATATGTGACAGTATATGAAGAAACACTCTTATACGCAGGTTTATTTTGAAGAAACTACATATATACACAATTGTATATAAGAAAAAGTGTGTATAAATAGAAAACTAAGGAAAAAATAAAAAGAAATCCCATATCTAAAAGATCATTCTGAATGACCAAATCACTTAAGACTCAAGAAGGCTTGAAAAAAACAAGAAATTGAACTAAACCCAGATCAAAGAACAACAACCCTTCTAGGAAACACTTGATGGTATCCTGAGCAGAGTTGCCAATTTTTTTAGTGGGAAAAGGTTCCATAAGGCAAGGGTTGAAAGCCTCAATAGAGAAGGTTAAGGTAATAAACAAAGAACACTCAATCAAGCATGACAAAAATACAAATGATCAAACTTGGATTTGGAGACATACCTAGAGGTCCTACATTTGAAGATGTTCTCGCAAGTTCCAAACCCTTTGCTTCCTCTAAGATGTATAGACTTGCAAATCAATCACAAAGGCATATACATAATAGATAATTCAATGTGCATATATAGGAATATGTTAGATCATCATATATAGACTATCATTAATAATATGACAACATATATCAAGAATAACATATGAGCTTCTTTATTTATTAATAACAATAAGTACAAGGTAAATACAACTTGATCCAGGCCAAAGTCACTGATGAAGCCTTCCTCTAGATCCGTCTAGCCCGATCCATGAAGACAACCTCTCTAATAAGTGAAAGAAGATGCTAGATAATGATGTTGAGCATCTCTACAAAGGAAACCAAGGTTTTTTAGGGACTGGGAGTGCAAGAGGCACAGGAAAAGCATACTTGATCTGGGAGAAATCAAGTATAATGTCGATATCCTTCTTCTATTATTATCCTTAGTCCTACCCAAGGGGTGTATATATACCACCTCAAATTGGTTATTTCATTTAGGCCTTGGGCTCTTGTAGGTGGTCTCTTGGTAAAACCTGTAAACCCTACCCGAAAAAATAACATTTTATTTTATTTTTTCATATTTTAAAATGTATACATGGGTATAGTATTATGGGACCCACATATGTACGCGATTTTGTATGGGCAGAGTCGCGTATTGATTTTGAAATACTTTTTCTTATTATAAAGTCAAGTATGCATGGGAAAAGGGAATACCTACAACCATAAATGAGCATCATGTCTACATGAGTGTTGAATGATGCTATAACAAGAGAAACTACAATAGGAATATTTTGCAGGTAATAGGTTACATGTGTGATTTCCTTGTTGAGATTTGAATGCATGGTGCATGCATTTGGTTTACATGATTACTTTTTTGTCATTGGCATGGGTTTTTCTTGGATTGACAATGGTTACATACTTTCCTTTCCATTTCCTAGACAACCATGGTGTGTTGGGATTCATTCTTGTTTGAGCTTTGGATTTCCATAATATTTTGGATTTGGATGAGGTCGTATTTGGAAAATCCCAAGGGGGGGGTGGAGATGGTTTTCTTTGGGAATCCCTTGATAGTTGGGTGGAGACAAGAAAATTCCTATGGGTATGGTGAAGAAATTTTGAGACATCTAATCTTGTGTTGGTTTGGTGATTTCTAGACTAGTTTAGGTGGAATCATTGTGGTAAAGTGTTAAGGTGGTTTAGCCTCTAGATGCTCTGGTTGTTTTTTTTGTTTATCCGATGAGATCCCATATTCATGCTTGGAATATGACATGAGGGTGACTGGTTGAAAGAGATATTTGGTCCAGCCCAATCTATGGTTGGGTGGTATGTGGAAGTCCTAACTTGGTTAGCTTTATGTATATGTTATTAAGTGTTATTTATTATTGAGGTCAATGAGCACATGTATTGGTTATTGTGTTGATTTTATGATTGGTTTGTCAAGGCTTCATTCTGGTTAAATGTTGGTTACAGGCATGGTTAAATTATGTTCTCTTGTTATGGATCTTGTTCTTTATTTCATAATTCATTGAATGGTTATATGAATGTATGAGCTAACACGTGTTCTTATAGCTAGCTTGAGAGGGCAGTGGGCCTTCTTGATGATTCTCTGGTGAAAGGAATGAGACAGTGATCATATATGCATTCATGACCTGTTGCTACCATAATTAGAAAATGTTTGTCTAAATTTTTATAATGTGAATGTCATGTTTGGGCAATATCTAAACCTAAGTATAGGTTATACATACTTTTTATTATCTTAGACTTGATTCTCGAGAGTTTTGGGTAGTTCTAGGCAGTGCCCTTTAGGCTAGACCTGAAAATTTGGCACTGATTGCATAGTCGTAGTCTCTTAACTAATAAATATTGATTGTAGTCACACAGAGGAAGGCATGTGCATGCGAATGGAGCCTTCTAGCCACATGGAAGGATTGGAAAATGTGTGGATGGGTTGCGAGGTTAGGTAAAAAGATAGGTCCAACTTAGTGTAAGATCCTCAATAGATGTTGTCTGGCATCTGGGTGGTCTGGTGTCCTTGAGAGGTTTCATTAAGTTTCTCGATTACTAGACCCCACTTCCATAATTGGAACTTGTATGTTAAGTCATGTAATAGTAAATACCGGCTCATGTTTACCTTGGAGAGCTTGTAAAAGTGGGTAAATGTGGGGTGGGGTGTTACACAAAATAAGCAAATCCATTCTCACTGATGTTCAAATCCATATACAAGATGCATAGGAGAAAATATAGTTTCTCTAGCTTAAATCTTAGCTTCATTGAGATGAACTACAATAAAAGACTCATCATTATGAACTACTCTTTGTTGGAAACAATTCTTGGTTTGAGATTGATTTCCATCAACCTCCAACACTTAATCAAATATATGATGCCACATCAGGTGTAGATTCACATGAATATGTAGGAGTTCAACTTGCATTTTTGAAGCCCATAATCATACCTTGGGAAGAAGTCATTAACAATAAGGAGAGAATTGATCTTGGATACAAAAAGGAAGTAACCTTTGACATCATCAGCTACTCCAAACCAATCATGTTTGAAAATGTTGGGTTTATCCAAGAAAGTTCATCTTCACCTGCTCCACTTCCACATCAGATTCTCAAATGCCAACATTTTCATCAATTTGGCCACATGAAATATCAATGATTTGATCTTCACCTTTGTGAGCATTGTGGAAAACATACTCAGAATTTGAATAGATGTTCCCAAAAATAATCCTACAAGAGTGAAGATTCACCTTTGATCGATCATTTCTTGGTAGTGGTCTTCAACAACCAAGAATATATATTTGTCACATAGTATAATCTATTCCCAAGTATTGAAACATCATGCAGCTGAAACATTTTCATCTTCTCCATTTGTATTTGATATTGGGGGAATCAATAGTTGGTTGATAGCTCATACTCATATCAAGTGAAACTGAGCAAAATCTAGAACCAGAGCCTAGAACTAGAGTTAGCCAAAGCTAGAGTCAAAGTTGTAGCCATTGACAAACTATGTTCCACAAGCAGAATTTGGTTTTTGGTCCTCGTTAGCCACCACTTGGTAGAAGAGTTACTACTTTTGCTAGACAACAATTGTGGTAAACGTCAAACCACCATTTTAATAGTTTGTGGTTATCTTTAAACCATCATTAGTGAGCACTTCCATTTAAAAAAAGACATCAAATTCTATCCATATTCAAAATTGTTCCAAGAATTGCCTCGAGCAAAGCTCCAAAGGTGGGCAACCTTAAACCACCACTAATATAAGACTTTAGCTTCTGCTTCCAATTTGGTTTGTGGTCTTAAACGACCATATTCAAAGAGCACATCCAACCATTGGCTGTAATCCACCTCCATATTTTATCACTCTTATTGGGATCACATACACCCCTTTGGATTAAGGCGAGGGGGGGGGAGAGTGGGGGGGGAGTGGTTGTTAGAAAAATAATCCTTAGGGATTATGTAAATTGTAACATTCACTTGTGTGGAAGGTGAAAAGCCACAAGTGAACATGAAGAGTCATGAGAAATCCAAGAGATCTCTTGCATTATGAAACCAAGGGTCTATAAAATTTTATTTATGTGTATCATATCACTAATCTTTGTGTCTCATGCTTAACAAATTTATTCTTCCATTTACATGAGTCTAACATCTTCAAATAAGATGCCATCAAAGTAATAAATGAGATCTGGGTCATCCTCCTTATTGTACCAAGACTAGGTGACACTTGTATGTCTCCATCAATGATCCAAAACCATCACCCTAAATAAAATACATGAAACCTTAGTTGCAACATACATCTTGAAAATGTAGACCCCCATTCTCTATCCATGATTTACTTAAACAAGGTTAACTATTTAGATCAAAATAACTACTTAAAATTGAAGCAACTTATTATTTTAAAATCTTATTTTCCTACATAAGAAATCACCACTAAGAAATAATGTTTTAGCATATGATTTTGTAGAAATGATTTTCTTAAGGTCTCATTTGTGGAGTAAAGGCAAATATTTTTGTAGAAATTGAACTTTGGTACAAAACATTATCTTGGTTATAGTCACACAATTGATAGATTGGTACATCAATGCTCCATGACTTGTGCATTGCAGGGTTGCAACATAAACAACACCTTTTTTATGATGGCGCTCTTAGTGAAAGTAAGAACCATACTAAGAAAAGTGAGTTTTAAAACATAACATACCTATGTGTCTTAGTTTAGATGACACACATAAATGGTTCTATATTACTTAAAGTGCACCAATTTGAACATCCATGTTTCACATTCAATGTCAGACATGTGTACAATGCATCTAATATTTATGATGTACCATTATACCTTTCACTAGAGCAAGTTATGGAAAACTTTTCTTGCATCAATATACAACATTGTGCATTGAAGTAAGGATTATGTAAATTGTAACATTCACTTGTGTGGAAGGTGAAAAGCCACAAGTGAACATGAAGAGTCATGAGAAATCCAAGAGATATCTTGCAATATGAAACCAAGGGTCTATAAAATTTTATTTATGTGTATCATATCACTAATATTTGCGTTTCATGCTTAACAAATTTATTCTTCCATTTACATGAGTCTAACATCTTGAAATAAGATGCCATCAAAGTAATCAATGAGCTCTAGGTCATCCTCATTATTGTACCAAGACTAGGTGACACTTGTAGGTCTCCATCAATGATTCAAAACCATCACCCTAAAGAAAATAAATGAAACCTTAGCTGCAACATACATCTTGAAAATGTAGACCCCCATTCTCTATCCATGATTTACTTAAACAAGGTTAACTATTTAGATCAAAATAACTACTTAAAATTGAAGCAACTCATTCTTTTAAATCTTATTTTCCTACATAAGAAATCACCACTAAGAAACAATGTTTTAGCATACGATTTTGTAGAAATGATTTTCTTAAGGTCTCATTTGTGGAGTAAAGGCAAAGATTTTTGTAGAAATTGAACTTTGGTACACAACATTATCTTGGTCATAGTCACACAATTGATAGATTGGTACATCAATGCTCCATGACTTGTGCATTGCAGGGTTACAACATAAACAACACATTTTTCATGATGGTGCTCTTAGTGAAAGTAAGCACCATACTAAGAAAAGTGAGTTTTAAAACATAACATGCTTGTGTGTCTTAGTTTAGATGACACACATAAATGGTTCTCTATTACTTAAAGTGCACCAATTAGAAGATCCATGTTTCACATTCAATATCAGACATGTGTACAATGCATCTAATATTTATGATGCACCATTATACCTTTCAATAGAGAAAGGTATGCAAAACTTTTCAAGCATCAATTTGCAACATTGTGCATAGAGGTAAAGATCAACATTAATTTAAGCACATTGCTTCAAGTGTATATTATATAGATCAATTCAAGTGTCAACCATTATATGATTACAATGCTCCTAATTTTTTATGGTGCAACAAATTTCTCTTTAATAAATCAAATATCACTTCTTGGTGCATTTTTATTTGAGTAGAAGCACCATTTCTCTCTCAGTGTGTTGTTGCAAATCACATATCATTATGTTGATGGCATAGGTGTACCACTTTGTTTGCAAAGAAAAAGTAAAAAATTCTTGCAGAGAACCATTTCCCCTATTATTTGTTGTTGGTGGTGACACACCATTGTGTTTATGGCATAGGTGCACGAGGAAAAACAGAAATTTCCCAAATGTCCATCGCAGTTAGGCACCAAAAAAATATGTTACATGAATATCTCTTAGTTCAATAATCAACAAATGACCCTCCAAGCTTTTTCAATAGAGATCATGCATTAGTCGGGTGTTAAGCCATGGATCAAATTCCATTAATATTGAGTAAATGTTTGAATCGTCAAATCACTAATGTGTAAGAGATGATTATGACCCTTAAAATATAAAAGTACACAAACACACTTAAACTAAAATCGCATTAAACCAAACTGAACTTAACATAACTCCTTATTCCCACTTAAAAATGACTTAGAAATATAATTAAAATATATATATAACAATAACAAAAGAGAATAAGTAAGAGAGCCTATCCCTCCTTAATTATAACTTCATGAGATCCTAACATAGAATATAGCTTTAAGAACTTCAATTACTTGATATCAATATCAGTGTAGAGCACTTTGAGGGTGTGATCCTCAAGAAACTTCCATATGAGGTGAATGTTTAATGTAGTGTGTTGAACTAGCTCATTCGCAAGTTAAATGAAACTCTAACTACATCGCTAAAAAGTGATAAAAATAAAATCCATCTCTAAAAAAAATATTTCTAAGCCAAAATACTTTTGACTTAGGTGAACTATTGCTTAATTTTCAAACACACAAACAAAATAAATATGAGACAAATTTGAAACCGATGTTAAAAATATAATATGCTCTAAAATTCTCATCATCAAAATCATTGACCCAACAATCATAAGAGATCTCCTAATCTACCTCGTAGATTAAACTAAACTAAACCTAATTCTATTTTAACAAAATCTTTGACATATTTTCGCACAACATTTTCAATGCGTGCCCATTATTGAAGTTAGTACGGAATTCACTATTAAATTGGTACCAAGAGCAACACCAACATCTAAGGCACCATACAGGATGAGTACTCTGGAGTTGGTGGAATTGAAGTTGCAACTTAAAGATATGCTTGATAACAAAATCTTTGAGATATTTTCGCACAACATTTTCAATGCATGCCCATTATTGAAGTTAGTACGGAATTCACTACGACTAGGACCATTTAATAAATTTCAAAAACATGATACACCCCACACGCACTTTCAATGACGACAATCTTTCATATAAACGACGAAAACACTCTCAAAAAGAAAATTATAAAAATGAAAAAAGTGATAAGGAAAGCCACTCCACCAAAGTATGATGACATCGGTTGCATCTTGATATCATTTTTGTGTTTGACAAACACTTTTTATACTCCAATGGAGGGAGATGGTCACACGTAGGCAAGGATAATTATTATCTAAATTAATTTATATTGTTTATATAGTTTTAAAATTTTAGATTTTCAAGTAATTTTTTAATAACTTTTTGTTTTTTGTTTTTGAAGTTGATTGATAATGTTTTTTGTTTTTTGTATTTGATGTTGATTGATAATGTTTTTTACTTATATTAGAAAATAATATAAATTAAGTTTTTTTTTTTATTTAAAAAATTGGTATATTTTTATATGGTATGTATTTTGATAGGTTATTTTCGAAGTGTCACATTTATGTTTAGCATCATCACTTATTGCAACTGTAGGAATAAATGAATATTTTATCTCTTATGAGATAAGTCATAATGTTTGTGAATTTTTCTTTATGTTTTTAGCAACAATTTATCTCTATGCATTGTTATTGTTTATAAGGCTTTTTTATTTAGTTTTGTGAATCTACTTACTATATTATCCCAACAATCTAAAGAGCAAAGAAATTTTTTATTTTGATTGATTTAAAGTCACCATTTGTATTTTAATGTTGTGATTATCTTTACTAATATTAGATGTTATTAGCTCAATTGTTTTGTGAAATTTACGGCAAGACTACATTGATCTTCTTACTTTGAATCAATTATCAAGCTTTCTCTAAAACTTAGATTTTTTTTAGTTCCTGCGCACAACTTTCTTTATGTTAGTGTCAGTCTTTCCAACCTTCCTCCAGTGATCAAATATGCTCTTACAAAGTGGTCTCAGAGTGTCAAGGTCAAATTTTGTCATTTCAGTGAGTCTTCAAGCAAAATTTGGTCACTAGGCATTAGGTCTAGGGTTTGCTTTCACTCCTTTCAAATTTTCCCAAATGTCAATCTATGTCACTATTTAGCTGAGTATATCATCATTCAGAAGGTTGTTATCATCATGTCAAGTTCCATTAGGTCATTTCACACATTGTTCATGCTTTAGTTGCGCCTAGGTAAGGTCATTTCCCTCTCCTAGGGTTTTGGAGGTAATTTCTCTTGGATGGCCAAATCATCAGCAAAACTTGTATCTTGATGTTCATACACCTTCCCCTATCCTTAATGTACCTTGTGAAACACTTCCCGTCACTGAAATCTCCCAAATTCCTCATTTTTGCACAAACCCTAGTTTTTTGCCACAACTTGGCAATTTTCTAGGCTAGGCCTGTGTTTTGCCCTTTTGGACCCCTTCCCCTCACTCGATCTTTGATATTCCACTTTACCCTGCTTCCTAACATCCCTCCCTATTTCCAAAAATTTCCCCAAGAATTTAGAAGCCCCTTATCCCCTTCATTTCGACAAAATCCCTTGTTTCACACATCGGGATAAGTTTCACTCAAAAGATGTTTCAGAGCAATCAAAGATGAATTTTGGAACACTGAGAGAGGTTTTTGTCCAAAATATTCCAATGAAGAAAAACCTCCTTCACATTTTATACAGGTGTCATGGTTTTAGAGAAATGTCAAAAATACAATCGCCTTGGGAGAATTGATGCACCTCTGAAGTGACCTTGGGAAAATCAAGTTTTCTCCTAGCATCGTTGGCCAAATAACTTTCTTGATGAGTCAAAGGATAACTAGACAAAAATATATTTCCAATGAGCTATCATGAGCTCAATTTGGAGTTGAGGAAGGCATTCAAATGTTGACTGCAACAACACTCTGCCCTGAGGCAGCCTCATTTGGCACATTTTGACCAGTCTTGGGAGATTTTCCATGTTTTCATCTGTTTATGGAGAATCCTTGAAAGTTTCTTTCTCTCCTTAACTTCTCACCAGTCATACCTAGCCATTCATTCTCTTTAAAAGCATCAAGACAATTGCCTACCTTGCCCCAAGTAGACCTCTGCAAAAACTGTGTCTCATCCCCGCACCCAAAATTGCCTTTTCCTTAGATTCAACAAAACTCCAAAAATCAATTTCAAACTCTTTGTACTTCATACCTAGCCTAAAATTAATTATCATGTAGTCATCTTGAGCCTCATTGATTACCTTTTGCCGAGATTGACCCAGAGAGAGCCCTCTCCTGTCCTCGTAGGGCTAGCTACGAGGTTGAGCGTGGTTTGATGTAGCCTTGAGTTTTACCTTATTTCAGCCTAAGCTAGATTTGAGCGCTAACACTTTCTACAACATTAACCCTTTCTTTTCTTGTAAATCAACCATTTTTTACTATATTAAAATATTTTGTTTCCTTTTAAATAAAGAAACTTTGTATAGGTAATATTTTGATAACTCAACCCCTTCTTAACTAGTCCACTTTTCATTGTTCTTAGTACATAGATCCTAATATTTACATGCCCTTTAACATGTCTTTGACAATTAGCGTGCCCTTTTGTTTCTTTGTTTTTTTTTAAAGACAAATCTTCAGAATTTAATTTAATTAATGTAGTATGGCAGTTAGGTAAAATATTTCACACCATGTTTAATATCTGCTTCTTCCTACATGTAGCAAATCTACCAATGGTGTTGACAGTTTGGTGAGTTGTGGCTCCTTTTTGTAGTAGAATCAGATTCTACTCAATTTGATAAGGAATAAAGCAACTCTATTTTAGGGCAATTGTCTTATCTAGATCTTGTTCATCGTACCTTATTTTCAGCTAATTTATTCCCACGCAAGACTCCTTCCTCTTTCACACTCAAACTCTATGTGTTTTCAAATAATTGACTCAACACCTGCATAACATTATCCGCGTAATTGAAATGAGCCTAGTTTCCTGTCTTCGAAGAGACTTAAGCTTGTTCTACCATGAAAAAATCAAAGAGAGCAACCAAACACTAAGATAATCAACTAATAAGATGATAAATCCAAAAAACAATTAACCTAGAAAAATAATGATACTTGATTGATTCATAAAGCACATATTTATACATATATTTATTTCAAAAAAACTTAGAATATCTCTCTTGAAATATATGGATATTAACTATCTAAGTCTAATTAACATAGTCAACCATAACAACTAAGCTCTTTTAGAGTTTTCTACATAGCACTAACTAGCAAGAGAAGTTACACTATCTAACTTGGAAAGTATGCCCATTTTAAATTTCTTTAATCACTTACAACGAGAATGTCATACAAAACATCTTCACGAAGACAACCAATGTAACACATATCATATATTGAAAATTTTCATTACTATACAATATTTAAATTCAAATGCTTATTTATAAATTCTAGAACAAAATGAAAGAAAACTTATTTTTGATTAGTAACAAATCAAGAAAATTAGCTAAGACCGAAAAAATTCCACCCAATTTTAAGTAGTTCATTATAGGACACCACCCCCTAACCAAGCCATGATTCCATTGGGGCAAAGTAGGAAAAATGAGACGCCGAATTCAACCTAAATGCGATCTGAACCAAGGCAATTTTCATTGCTAAGTTTTATTGAAGATAAAGCAGTTTTTAGGCATTGACACTACCTAAGCCACACAACACAAGGACTTCCTTCTCTGCTTGATAGTCCCTCAGAAATTCCTCCCTCCAGTGCTCTTCATTATGAATATAGAGAGTTTCAATTGATATCTCAAGAGTCTTACATATTTTCTTAGTTTCTTGACTCTTTTAACATGTGTGTAAGTTCATCCCCATGGCTAATTTGATTGATATGACAATGACTCTTATTTTTCTCTATTCTATCATTCTAAAACATCTTTCTCCTCCTTTTTTCATCCTCTTCTTTTCCAGATTCAATTTTTGCAATAACATAACATTACCACATAATATTTAGTATAGCATAAATAATACAAAATTTTAACAAATTTATTTACACATATTTTAAGATAAAAATATTTATACATTACACAAAAGAACCATTATATAATTTTATATTAAGAAAAACCTAAAATGTAAATAGGGTATTTAATGTTCATATATATATATAATATATATATATATAATATATTATATAATATAATTGGCTAGTTTAATTAATAACGATATGGGTTTTTAGTCGAAATTTGAAAATACAAATTTTAGTAAGATTATGATTTCTTGTTATTTAAAACACACTTTTGAATGTATAAATGCAATAAACAGCCTAAAAAAACCTCTAAACCACTCAAAATTTTGTTAAATTAAACAATAAACTTACGATTTCTTAAAAATATCTACCAAATTTTAAACAAAATTGATGAAAAAACTATTTCATTTATTAATTTAAACTATAAATTTTATTATTCAATAATTACACAATAATCATATAAAAATTTAAAAAAAATTTTAAAATTAAAGATTAAAGATAAACAAAACAATAATACTCTTTTTTTTTCATATATAAAGACTAACCATATTTAGTTAAATATGGCATGGCGGAAGTAATATAGAGTAACATCATCATAAAAATAATTAAAAGGTTCAATTGTATAAATATAAAACCTTATCTATTAAGAAATGTTTAATTAAATTTTGGTTTAATATTAATATTTAACATTAATTAATATAAATATTAATAATAAAAATATTTTTTATTATAAAATATTTTTTATATATTTAAATATAATTTCAATACATTTTCATAATTTTAATCTTAATCATTAATAATAAATTAAAATTAAAATATATATATATATATATGGTTTTCTCAAAACATCTTTTTGTAGTCTCTACAACCACTCCAAATTTCGACCATTTCAAATTGGAGTCCCCCTTTACTTAACTCCCTTTCTCTCTTTTCTTATGATTTCCTAAGACTTGACTCATCTTTTGACCTGAATTTGATTGCCTTGCATCCTGGCAAGCTTTGCCTTGCATCTTGGCAAGCTTTGCCTTGCATCTTGGCAATCTTAGCCTTGAAGCCTTGAAAACTTGTATTTTTTACCTTTGTCATAGGTTGCAATGCCTAGCCTCTAGAAGTACGATTTGTGACCCACACCATGAAGCTCATCTTCTTAAGTCGCTAGTCATACATCTAATGCATAATAGCTTGACCTCTGCTCTAGTAATGTGATTTGTGACAATAACTAAGCCTTCATATGTTGAAGTTGCAGATCACACATCTAGTGCCTAGTGGCTTGTTGACTACCGACTAAAAGTGTGATTTTTGACCACACCTTCCTCATCACATGCGACAAACCCAAGTCACACTTTTAAAATACATACTCTTTGCACATGTCCTTCACTTATATAATTAAATCCCATCCCTCTCATTTCATTATTCACTCCAACACTTGATGAGTGAGCAACCTATCTAGATAGGATCTGCAAATGTGACTTCCTCGTAAGTAACACACCCCTTACCATCATTACTTCTTTTATTACTCTTTGGGTATCTAATCGATTCATGTACCCTCTTCATAAACATTTATATTCTAAAATGTGCCTCCTCTCACTCCCCTCTACACCTAGCCTTGACATACGCTGTCTTTCTTACCCGAACCCTTGCACAAGCATATGAATCTCCTATTAATTCCCAGTTATAGCCTTTATTCTCTCAAACCCTCGCCCTTTATCTCCTTTTGCAATAGTTCTTGCCTTTGAATTTAACCCACAAGGTTGTGTTTCAATTTTCCAATTTATATAAAGTCACATTTATATAATCACATGAATCCTTTACTTGAATTTACAAGAAATTGTTGGGTGAATTTGCATAAGTCTCTTTGGGTGAAATTGTATTTATTTGTCAGTGGAATTACTTAGTTGAAATTATTGTTGAATCACATATTCCATTACAACAGTGCATTCCAATTCCTAGGCATTCCATTTGAACTTGTGAATTTCCAATAGAAAATCCCTTATCCCCAATCACAAATTGCGACTCTAATTGATACTTAAAACACTGTGATCTAGCGATGCGATGGGTGATTTAGCTGACATCCTCCTTCCCTTTAGTCACAAATTAGGTTTACATGCCCTAACGATGATGTGATTCAAATTTTTTACTAGAGAGGGTTGCTTTTCTTCTTAAGTCATAGGTCACAATTGTAGTCTCCAGTGCATCTAGGAACTCAATTTGCAACTAGTCTTGCATATTTTTCCTTCAAGTTACAAATCATAGTTATAATTTACAGTGACACTGAGATCTAAATATATGAATCAAGTTGGTTTTCTCCCTTCCTTAGGATTCAATTCGTATTTCTAGTCCTCACTAACACTCTGATCTGAAAATGCGACTTGCGATAGAGCTTGAAGGTGTGACTTGCATTGGAGCTTGAAGGTGTGACTTTCACTATACCTTGAAGCTGGGGCTTGCACTAGAGATTGTTAATGTGACTAGCCTTTCTTGGTAATTGCTAATATAATATGTGAATCAATCTTGCCTTCTCATAATTTCAACCTAAACCTTGCATTTTTTCTTTCTAATTAGCATGGAAATCATCTAATGTTTTATGTCTACATTGAATATTTTTTAGATTTCATGTACAATTGATTTGGATTTCCTTAACATGTCCTCTTATTCTATAGAAATGGTTCCACCCATCATAAGAGGATCCAATAGAATTTTTGGCAAGATTGAAAATAGCATAGAGGGAGTTGTGAACAACCTTTCTAAATTGCTCATATATGGTGACACTGCTTGCTATATTAACAAGAAAACAAAGCTTACATGGGGTGATATTTACTCAAAGTTTTTTAGGAAGTACATCCCATAGGATGAAGAAGACTTCCAAGTGTATATCAATGTGAAGAAGTCTTGGCTACATATCGTTTTCATACACCCCCCTAGTCTTCTTGTGTGCAGAGACTATAGAGTGGATTCTTCATCATATAGATGAGGAATAATGTATGAAAAAAAGTGATAAAGGAGATACTGTGGCATAATTTACAATATTAGATATTGAAAATTATTACAAGCTTCCTAGACACCAATAGACTTTCAGTAGTAGGTGGTTTCCTAGCTTTGATGGATCAACTAAGGACGTGTTAATGTCTTGGTAGCAAGAGCCAAGAAAATTCAAGCATAGAGTAGATGAGATTTACAAGACAAAATAACTCAGGAAGGTTTATCAAACATTAACTTCCATGATAAACAACCTTTATGCCAAACCAAGTGAAAATACCTTTAAGGAAACTTGGGTTCCCTTGATTCATGCATGTGCCACTAAAGGGATGATCTTCAACTGGGCAAGTATGCTGACATCCTCCATCAAATCTAAAACTCATGCAACAAATAATTGAAGAGAGGGGGAAAAATCATAATTCTATATGGCATCTTACCTATTGGATGTTGTGAGTGAATATTGTGTCTTTGAAGGTCTAGGTTTGAAGTGGAGTCCTAGAGAATAATTACTTGTGCACATATATTTCAAAGGCTTGTGGAACACAGGGTACAAAGGAATGTATGAGAAGATTTCAAAATAATTCATCTCCCCTTTTAATCATGTACTCTTTAGCACAAAATCTCCATGCACATATGACAAAGCTAGGGCCTCTCTACATGATATTGCATAGTGGTTCCTTCTTAATGATTCTACCTACATCAGAGTGTTTGGTGCTTACAAGCCTCCACATGCTCTGCCTACATTTATTACAGACAAAGTGGTGTTGCAGGAGGTGGCTTGCCAACTTACCTTAGGTTTTTCCAAGACCTTATTTAAATACAAGAAATATCCATGGTCTATCTTCCCACTAGATATTGGAGCTTACTCTATTAAGAGTTTTAAGAAGGATGAAGTAGAAGTTGAAGAATTGCAGTTTTTTTGATTAAGTGAGTTAAGTTTTCATAGATATGACTCAAGGGGTGTTTCCATGGGACATTGAAAAAAAATTGGATATATTTGGGTATATGCTTCAGCCATCAAAGTAGGAGAGGAAAAGGTAAAAAAAATTACAACTCTTCCAGGGCACTGGAATAAGCTTTACAAGTTGAAAAGGGAGAGTAATTAGAGTATGACACTCAAGAAAGTATAATCTTAAAAGCAAGGAAACTATTATTAAAATAAAACAAGGGAAAGGAGCTAGCAAGGGAAAGAAAAAGAAACAAAAAATTGATAAAGAAGAAGCCCAAAAGAAGCAAGAGGAGGAGATAAGAAAGAAACAACAAGAAGAAGAGAACATGAAAAAAGCAAGAAGAGGAAAGGAAAATAAAAGAGGCCATGACATGTTGCTACAATGTTTACCATATGATTGTCTAAATTTTTATCATGTGACTTTAATGTTTGGGAAAGATCTGAGCCTAAGTATAGGTTATGCATACTTGTGACTATCTTAGACTTGATTCTGGAGAGTTTTGGGAGGTTCTAGGTAGTGGATTATAGGATAGCTCAGAAAATGTGGCATTGATTTCACAACCGTAGTATCTCAACTGAGAAATCTTACTTATAGGTGCACGAAGGAAGTTTTGTGCATGCAACTAGAGGCTTCTAGCCACATGGAAGGCTCGACATGCGTATAGTTGGGTTGTGAGGTCAAGTGAAAAGATAGTTCCATCTTAGGGTAAGGTCCTCAGTTGATGTCGTCTGACATCTAGGTGGTCTGGTGTCCCTGAGAGGTTTCAATCATTTTTCCGGTTAGTATACCCCACTTCCATAACTGGAACTTGGATGTTGGGTCATGTCATAGTAACTCTCATCTCATGTTTACCTTAGAGAGCTTGTAAAAGCAGGAAACTTTGGGGTGGGGTATTGCAGGGTGGTATCAGAGCAACTTTGTTTCCTATAAACCTTTATCTAGTACCAGTGTTATAGAGTAGTATCAAAGCGAGGTTTACAATATTGGAACTTGGGGTGAATGCAGATGGTTATGGTTATCATGCAATTATTATTTTTTCAATTTTGTATTGTCATCTTGATTCATGTATGATGTTGATGTTCTTGTTATTCTTATATATTGTGCTAATATATACTAACTTGTGCATATGTAAAATCATCCCTTGAAATTCACTGAGGTATTATTTTGATTATGCCTTCTATTTGGTCATCTAACATGGTATGTTTGTAGGAAATAGAAGGCCAAAAGATGAAGATTAGGATGGTGGATTATAGTTCACATGAATCCCGGTACAGGCCTGAAGTGAAATTAGTGGAATGGGAAAATTTAGTTGAGATGCAAGGACATGAATATTCTCTTGATCTAGCAGATACATTGAGGAGTCTGAGGGTTGAAATTAGAAGTTGTAAATAAGATAATAACATGTTGATTGAAGCATAAGAAATAGTTGCAAAGACTTAAGAAAATAAATTTAAGGTTAACGTAGTGATTCTTCAAAGCCTTTTAGACTTATAGAACCAGGGACAACTGGGGATTAGTCATGGAGATAGGCAGGAGGAGAAGACTAATGGGGCATATGGAAGCGGGTCTCATAGAAGGTACATGATTTATAGTTATGATATGGTGAAGAGTGGAAAACTCTTGGATACACTTGACAAGAGGATTGGTACGCATGGGTTTTATTCTAGCTCTTCATCCAAGATACATCATTGCCATCACTGCCAACATCATAGGAGGAGAGATAATTTTTTAGAGGAATTCAAGAAATCCAAGCCTTCTACTCTTGATGGGGAAATGAAGAAATCATAAGATGTAGAAGCATGGATTCTTGGAATGAGGAAAATATCCATATTACATGATTACTTATTGAATATGAAAGCTAAGATAACCACCTTCAATATAAAAAGAAAAAAATATATGTGATGGGAAGATATTAAGAATGTCAAACGCATCAAAGAAGAGAAGTTGACTTGGGGTGAGTTTGAAATACTCTTCAGGAAGAAGCACCTGTCTGAGAGGTATTATGATGGAAAGATCAAGGAGTTGTATGAGCTCAGGATGGGTTCTATGATAGATGAAGAGTACACAACCAAATTTCTTGAGTTGTTGAGGTATGTTCCCTACCGGAAGGATGAGAAAACAAAGATCCAAAGATTTATTAGTGGATTTCCATTATCATTTAAAGAATAGATTGATTTTGATGAGCCTCATTCAATGGAGGAAGCAATCAGAAAGTTAAAGCATTGATATGAGCAATCAAAGTGCAAGCCTAAGTTCAAACATGACTAAAAAGGTGATGAGAAGACTAAAGGAAAATGGCCCAAGAAGTGAGGAAGATCTCAAGATGCAGGGAAGAAGGAAAATGCAGTCCCTCATAAGAAGTTTAATGCAACTGAGAAAGGATATGGGTCTTAGCCTAGAGAGAAACAAAATAGAGGCAGTGGTCGAGAACCATTAAAGTGTTGGATTTGTGGTAAAGACCATCATAAGAAGGATTGTCCATTGTACCAGGGTGGTAGGTTACAGATCTACAATGCTCAATAGGTGCAAACAATTGGGGATGTTGGTCAGAGCATTCCCTAGATCTATGCAACACTTGATAACATGTAGGCATACCATCAAGCATCTATTATTGATATGAAGGTAATATTTGTGATCAAGTTGTTACCATTTTGATTGATCCTGGATCTAAATATAGCTATTTTAGTCCTAATCTGGTGGATCAATGTCGTTTTAATAAATAAGTGCATGTAGAATCTCGGTTGGAGGAGTTGGCTACAGGGACCAAGGGAAGAGTTCATCATTGGGTGAGATCTCATGGATTTGATCTTAATGGCATGCCTACATCAACACATACAAATGTGCTTCCTTTAGGTTCATATAGCATGCTTTTGGTATGTATTGGTTATTCATTCACAGGACCAAAGTAGATTGTTATGAGAAGGCCATTGATTACTTGGATAATGAGGGAGAAAAGAGAATTTTGCAAGGAAAGAATAAGCCTGCATAATTGATAATGGTTACATCTATGCAAGCTAAGTGCAACTACAAAAAAGGATGTGTATTGTTTGCAGTTCATGTTTCTAGTGACAAAGGGAAGGATATTGAACATGATGAAGTCCCAAGGAAGTATCCAGTCTTGCAATAGTTTTAGGATGTGTTTCCTGGAGATATTCCAGAGTTTCCTCCTCATAGAGAGGTGAATTTATCTATTGAATTGGTACCAAGAGCAACACCAACATCTAAGGCACCATACAGGATGAGTACTCTGGAGTTGGTGGAATTGAAGTTGCAACTTAAAGATATGCTTGATAAGGTATACATAAGGCCAAGTGTTTCACCTTGGGGTGCACCAGTGTTTTTTGTAAAGAAGAAAGATGACACTCTCAGATTGTGCATTGATTAAAGGAAGTTGAAAAAGGTGATCATCAAGAATAGGTACCCACTGCCTTAGATTGATGATTTGTTTGATCACCTAAAGGGAGCTACAATATTTTTGAAGATTGATATGAAATCAGGATATCGTTAGGTATGCATCAAAGAAGAAAACATCTACAAGACTGCACTTCCTACAAGGTATGGGAACTATGAGTTCATGGTGGTTCATTTTTGTCTTACCAATGCTCTAACCACCTTCATGTGTTTATGAACAATGTGTTTCACCCTTACCTAGATAAGTTTGTCATAGTATTTGTTAATGATATATTGGTATATTCAAATAATGAGGAGGAGCATGCAAAGCACATGGAAGTGGTGTTGAGATTATTGAGAGATCATCAGTTGTATGCCAAGCTCAACAAGTGTAGTTTCTTTTAGACTCATATTCATTAATTAGGACATGTTGTTTCCAAAGAAGGGATAGCAGTGGATCCAGAAAATATTAAGGTTGTCATGGAGTGGCCAACTTTGAAGAATGTGGATTAGGTCAAATCATTCATGGGACTAGCAGGTTATTACAAGAGATTCATTAGGAACTTCTCTAAGATTGGCTATCCTGTCACAAATTTGAAGAGAAAAGGAAAGAAGTTTGAATGGAGTGCTAAGGGTGCAACTAGTTTTGAGAAATTGAAGCGTTTTCTTACCAATGCTCCAATTTTGAAGATTGTGGATCTTGATAAGGAGTTTTTGGCTTGTAAATATGCTTGTAAGGAAGGACTTGGTGGAGTCCTGGTGCAGGAAGGATGGGTGGCTTGCTATGAACCAAGGAAGTTGAATGAGCACAAGAAGAACTATGTGGCTCATGATATTGAGTTGTTAGTTATCATTCATGCATTGAAGATATAGAGACATTATCTTCTTGGCAGGAGGTTTGTCTTGATGAGCGATCAAAATGGACTGAAGTATTTGTTTGACCAACCCAATCTAAATACAAGGAAATATAGATGGTCGAATAATCTCAGTGAGTTCAATTTTGAGATCATATACATCAAAAGCAAAGAGAATCGAGTTCTGTATGCTCTCAGTAGGAGAGTGCAGGCAAATCATATTTTATCTATGAGCTCTTATGGGACAGATTTAAAAGAACATATATTACATGTGAGCAACATGATGAGAAGAATAAACAACTAAAGCAGAGATTGCAACAACATGGTGAAGGTGATTAGGATGAGGAGTATCACCTCACAATAGATGGCTTAGTCAGACTTAGGAGCAAAATTTATTTGCCAGATAACAGTGAGTTGAAGAATATTATTTTGAGAGAGTTTCATGTAAAACCATATTCAGGCCACCCATGATATCAAAAGACTTTGATAGTTGTTAAAAATTTCTACTATTGATTGGATTTGAAGAAAGAGGTGGCTGAGTTTGTTGCAAGTGTTTGGACTATTAAGAGGTGAAAGTTGAATGCAAGCATCCATTTGGTTTGTTGCATATTATTCCAATTTCAAAATGGAAATGGGAGGTAATTTCCATGGACTTCATTGCAATATTTCCTAGGACATCAAGAAAACATGACTCCATCATGGTTTTGGTTGACATGTTGAGTAAGGTAGCTCACTTCATTGCGGTGAAGTCTACAAATTCAACTAGTGAAGTGGTTCAAGTATTCATCAAGGAGATAGTGAGGTTACATGGAGTTCGCAAGAAGACCATATCATACAAATATGTCAAGTTCACTTCCAGGTTTTGGAAGGAGTTGTTTGTAATATTGGGGACAGTTAGTCTTTAGTAAAGCTTATCATCAACAAACAGATGGGCAGACAGTGAGGGTTAACAAGATCCTTGAGGATGTGTTTGGGATGTATGTCATGCATCATCAGAGGAAGTTGGAGGAGTATCTTCCATTGGTGGAGTTTTCTTATAATAATGGGTACTGGGAATCCTTGAAGATGAGTCCATTTGAGGCTCTATAGAGGTGGAGTTGTAATACTCACATTAGTTTGAGTGATCCAATGAAATTGGTGTTGATTGGACCAGATATTTTGGAAAAGATGGAGTACGAGATTTAGGATATGTTGAAGCCTCAAAAATAATTGCTTCAACATGGCGGAAAACCACCCAATCTAGACCTTGGTTGGTAGCTCCTTTTCTGTTTGGAGTAGTGACTCCAACTGGGGATAATGGGACCGGTTTCCCAATCTATTTTATGATTGTGCTAATGGGGTGATATGTGATATTTTGGAGTAATGTTTAAGCTAAAAGTAATCTAATATAAACTAATTATGACATGCATTTATCCTAATTTAAACACTATCTAATTATGACTATACCTAGGAATAATTTGAAGTATGCGATCTACAATAATGTCCAAAAGAAATTGGTAATAAATATCATTCAATTGCAGATAAGAAATGAAATTGTTTAACAATAATCGTTTCATATAAAAAGTTAGCCGAAACGATTGTGAAAGATATATTGCATAAGAAATTATTCATGTATTCAGCATAAAATATAGGCCATCATCATACAGAAGTGCAATAATGCTAACCAAGATTCAAACTTTCATACATAAACAACTTTGAAGACAAATTATTGCTTGATACATAAGTAAAAATAGTTACGAGATAAAAGTACCATTTATAATAAGTCCTATTCATGTGCTTCAACAATATTGATCTACCTTCAATCCATCCAATGCCATCTAAGAGTACAAAAGTGCAATTTCAATAGAAGATGCTAGATAAGATAAAAATAAATCTTGTTCCATTCATTTCACCAGAACTTCCTCGAAGGGATAGAGGTGCATGTTTTGAAGATTGTTTCTGATAAAATTTTAGGACCCCTATCTAAATGCATGAGAGGGGTTTAAATACTAAACTATAACACTAAAAATAGATTATTACAAAAATAATTGAGGAGGTTTAAACGACGTTCCTCAAATTACGCAAAATAAAACAAAAATAGAAATGAGCATGGTGACTAATTGTTCTGCATTTCATCCTTTAGATCACAAATGTCCATCATGGGCTTGAGTTGTGTCCGTTGGCCGATTTCAAATTTCAACTGTCCAATGAACATGGCGTCGTTAAGTGTTGGCACCATTTTCTTTGTAGAAGTGGTTAGGCATTGCAGGGTCATCCACTGGCTGTGAGGTTTCACTAAATGTCACCAATATGCTTCCTAGTTTAACGTGGTAATTTGCCTAATTTCTTCTTCTTTTTCTTTTGTTTCCTGTCTCCACTCTAGTTCAAGCTATTTTACATTAGGAAGAAAACCCGGAATGGATTCTACCACAAGGTTGGCGCTATGTAAATTTTCATTAATATTTTCGATAACACTGTTTGTTGTTGCTGCCACATCTATTTTTTCCTTTTCTGCCTCTCTAAGCCGAGAATCCCAGTTTTCAAATAAGATTTCTTTGTGTGACTCCTCCAGTTTAGGCAAGTCGGCTTTTTTCCCATATTCTGAATTTTGCCAAGTAATGAAGTTGGAAACCTTTTTGAAGATTTCATCATATTCAAGCCTCATTTCAACAACTTGACTCATCAATTTGTTGCTTGTTTCCCAATATGAATTCCATTGTGAAATATTCTGCAATAATAGTTCCTTTTGGTGCATTAGCTAGGAGTTAAGTCCAAGCGCTTCAATAATAAACTGATCAATTTTTGGATCATCCTTATGTAGATCAGTTATTCCTTGTATTTGTGCTTCCTTCTCTGCTAAGCTAGCTTGATGGTTTATTTGCATCTGTTCGAACTCTTGTTGGAGTTTAGCTAATTGTGTCTCTGCTTGCCGATAAGATTTTGCTTGTTGTAATTGTTGTTCAAGCGACAAAATTTTAACTTCTTTTTCCTTAAGGAACATTTGCACCTATGTTGCTTTGTCGATGGTCGTTGTAGCATTGGCACCTGCAAACTGTGACAGTCTAGTAAGGTTGGCAGACAAGTCGATGTGTGAGTCTTTCCAGACAACATCCATTGGTTCATTATTAGGGGTAGTAACAGCTGTAGAATCCAACTTCCTTTTCTTACTTTGTCTTTGTAGGTTTTAATCCTATACAGAAATTACCTGCATACAAATTCTAAAACATAGAAAATAAACAATGCGAGAACATAACACATAAAACACATATACACAGAGATTTTCCCCTGGATCCCAAAACTGGGACTACTAGCTTGATTTTTCATTATGTTCCTTTCAATGTTACAATACATATTTATACATGCCATAGCATCCAATACCATGGACCGAAAACCATCGTGTCCAAAACCATGTGCGAAAAATCATGCACAAAACCATAGGTAGGTCCGCCCAACCTAATTTAGGGTCCAAAAACAAAATTTTCCACAGCACTGCCTCGGACCTCATAGAGGGGGGTTACCTACACCCATCAAAACCATTGTGATCCCCCCTCTACACAATTGGCACAATGAAGGGGGGGCTCTTCCTCCCTTCTAACCCCCCGGTTAACTACGTGGGCTAGTCATGGAAATAATATAACGCAACCCAACATTCTCCCACTTGTTGTTTTCTTTCCATAGGGGGGCACAAGAGAGCTTAGTCTTTTATCTAGCCCTGCAATGCCCATTGTTTCTCTACACCAAGAGAACTTCTCAAAGCTCACATATTTTGTCAATGCATCTGTAGTATTCTTCAAAGTGTCCACCTTTACCAGCAACATCTTTTTGTCTTCGATCATATCCCTCACAAAGTGATACTGAACGTCAATGTGCTTTGTCTTTGAATGATATGCAGGTTTCTTTGCCAAGAAAATTGCATTTTGGCTATCACAGTATATCCTTATAGCTCCCTATACTAACCCCATACTTGAACACAATCTCTGCAACCAAACTGCTTCCTTGCTTGCATGAGTGGTTGCCCTGTATTCTGCCTCTATAGTTGATAGTGCCACTACATATTATTTCTTACTCATCCAAGTGACTGCACCTCCAAATAGGTTAAACACATAACCACTTGTAGATCTTCTCTGATCTAGATCTCCAACCCAGTCTGCATCAACAAATCCACGAATATCCAACACTTTGTCCAATCTTGGTCTTCCTTGGTAGCACAAACCATAATCACTGGTGCCACACAAATAACTGAAAAATCACTTCACTGTTGTCCAGTGATCCTTCCCTTATTTTGACATAAACCTGCTCAATACTCCCACTGGATGTGTAATGTCTGGTGTAGTACAGACCATTGCATACATCAAGCTATTGACTGCACTTGCATATGGAACATGAGACATGTCCTCTTCCTCTTCTTGTGTCTTGGGACAATGTTTAGTAGATAACTTCACACCTACAGGAATAGGAACCTTCACCGGTTTACTATCCTGCATATTAAACCTCTGCAATATTGTCTCGACATACTTCCTCTGGTTTAACCAGAGGTTCCTCTTTGCCCGATCTCTTTTAATTTCCATGCCCAAAATATAGTTTGCAACACCAAGATCTTTCATGTCGAATTTGGAGGACAATTGGGTTTTCAAATCCTGGATAATTTCCTTTTCATTTCCAACCAGCAACATATCATCCACATATAAGACTAGAGAAATAACACTGTCACCAATTAATTTAAAATACACAAAATGATCTGCTTTGCTTCTGGTGAAGCCAAGTCCCTATATAAATGTATCAAATTTTTGATACCACATCCTTGGTGACTGTTTTAACCCAGACAAAGACTTATTTAACTTGCATACCAGTTCTTTCTTACCCTTCACTGCAAAGCCTTCAGGTTGCTTCATGTATATTTCCTCTTCCAGATCCCTGTGAAGAAATGATGTCTTCACATCCATCTGTTCTGCCTCAAAATCAAAAGTAGCAACAACAGATAACTAATAGAATCTACCTTGGCAACAGGAGAAAAAATATCACCAAAATCAATTCCTAGCACCTGGGAATAACCTTTTTCTACCAATCGAGATTTGTATTTCTTTAAATTTCCTTCTACATTTGTCTTCTTCTTGAACACCCATTTGCTGCCAACGGGTTTCCTTCCAGCCAGCAACTCCACCAGATCCCAAGCCTCATTTTTGTGCAAAGATGCCATTTCATCAACCATGGCCTCTTTATACAGTTTTCCATCCTTTGAATCTACTGCTTCCTTCATAGTTATAAGATCATCATCAGTAATAGATAAAGCAAAATTTGAACAGAAAGCAGATGGACTATACCTTTCTAGTTGCCTTCTTTCTCGAACTGATCTTCTCGCACCCAGAGTTTGTGGCTCTTCATCTTCTGATTCCTCCTCTGTTGTAGAGTCTGATTCTTCCTCCTTTAGCTCAAATTATATCTTCTCAAGTTCCTTTGGTTGGACTTCATGTTTAATAACATATTTCACCTCTTTGAACACTACCTTTCAGCTATACACAACCTTCACTGTTACTAGGCTCCAAAGCTTATAACCCTTTAAACCATCCTTATACCCAATAAAGATGCACTTTTCAGATTTACTATCCGACTTGGTTCTTTTCTCCTTTGGAACATGTACATATGCATCACATCCAAATACCCTCAAATGTGAAAGAGAAGGTTTCTTACTAGTCCATACCTCTTATGGAGTCTTATCTTCCAATGCTGATGAAGGTGATATGTTGACTAGGTAACATGCATTCTCCACCACCTCTGTCCATAATTCTTGTCCTAACCTGGCACCACTGAGCATGCTTCTTTCCCTTTCCATCAACGTCTTGTTCATTCTTTCTGCAACTCCATTTTTCTGAGGTGTATATGGAGTAGTCTTCTATCGTGCTATACCACACTTATTACATAATTCTTCAAATTCCTTACTATAAAACTCTCCACCGTTATATGTCCTCAACACCTTTATCTTCTTCTCTGTCTGGTTTTCCACCAGAGCCTTAAATTCTTTAAACATGTCAAAGATTTCAGATATCTTCTTAAGGAAATATATCCATGTATTCCTTGAGAAGTCATCTATAAATGATACATAGTACACAAACTTACCTAGTGATGGAACCTTCACAGGGCCAAACATATCAATATGCACAAGTTCTAATATATGTTTCACCCTCTTACCACTAGAGGGGAAACTCACCCGATTCTGCTTCCCATATATACAATTTTTACAGAAATCAAAATCCAGAGAGCTATTACTCATACCTTCTACCATACCTTTACCATGAAGTATTTGAAGGCCCTTCTCTCCAATATGTCCAAGCCTTTGATGCCACAACATGGTCTTCTCTCCAGAGACCGCTAGATTTTCTGCTCCACTTTTAGGAATCACAGAACTGTTGCACCCATCAACAACAGTGCTACCTTGCAGCTTCTACAAAGTTCCAATTCAAACTCCCTGCATCAATACAAGTGCCCTCCGAACCATCTTGCAAGTATCCTTCTCGAACACTATTTTTACACCTGCATCATCCAACTTTCTTCCAGAAATCAGATTTTTGGCTAATGCAAGAATATGCAGAACACTCAGAAGTGTTCTAACCCCTTCCACCTTGCAACTTCAACTTTAATTTTCCGCGACCAATAATTCTAGCGTTCTTGTCATCCCCCAAGAAGACATCACCACCATCATATTTCTCATACTCACAGAACCACTCTCTATGGGGAGTGAAGTGAAAGGATGCACCTAAGTCAATCAACCATGCCTCATGATCTACATGTGTACTTGAAAAAGCCAAGTACACATTGCCACCTTCATCTAAGGTGGTTTTTGCCTCTGCAGAAGGAGCATCATCAAATCCCTTTCCTTTATCAGGAGCTTTAGATTTACAGTCCCATTTGTAGTGTCCTTCCTTTCCACATTTCTAGTACACCACCTTTATAGGTTTTCCTAGAGATTTAGATCTCTCTCTAGATTTAGATCTCACACTCGATGAATTATTTTTGTTTATTACTGGGACTGTCCTCGTACAGACAAGGCATAACCCTTTTGGCTCTCCATATTTTTCCGTCTCATCTTCTCCATTAGCAAGGATGAGAATATTTCATCAAACTACAAGGCAGTTGCATTGCTACCTATTGCAATAACCAAACTATCCCACGAATCTAGTAGAGGACACAACAAACTGATGCACTTATCTTCATCTGAAATTTTAATATCAACAGATAATCACTGACTTACCACATTATTAAATGTGTTCAAATGCTCTATCACTGAATTTCCATCTTTCATCCTTAGGTTATACAACTTTTTCCGTAGGAACAATTTATTCACCAGAGACTTAGATTGGTACAAAGTCCCTAACTTGTCCCACAAAGCCTTCGTCGTAGCTTCCCCTGATACATTCAACAACACTGAATCTGAGGCACACAATCGTATTGTGCTCCTTGGCTTCTGAACCAATTTCTTCCATTCTTCATCAAACACTCATGTTGGTTTAGTACCTGGATCTACTGCAATCCACTGATCTTTATCCACCAATAGATCCTCCATCTTGATTTTCCATAACTAAAAAACCTGACCATTAAATTCCTCAATCTCTATCTTTCCAGTGCTCATCATCTTCTTTCACCACTAGAATTGATCCCGTAGATCTCCCATTGAACAGGGTCTACCACAGGCCCAAGCGACACCCCTCAGCAACAAAGGCGTCCCCTTGAAGCCAAAACAACTCTGATTCCAAATGTAGGTTTTAACCCTGTACAAAAAATACCTGCATATGAATTCTAAAACATAGAAAATAAACAATGCAAGAGAATAACACATAAAACACATATACACAAAGATTTTCCCATGGATCCCAAAACCGGGACTACCAGCTTGATTTTTCATTATGTTCCTTTCAATGTTACAATACATATTTATACATTCCGAAGCATCCAATACCATGATCTGAAAACTATCGCGTCCAAAACCATGGACCAAAAACCATCGCATCCAAAACCATGTGTGAAAAATCATGCACAAAACCATAGGTAGGTCTGCCCAACCTAATATAGGGTCCAAAAACAAAATTTTCTGGGGCGCTACCCCACACCCCATAGAGGGGGGTTACTTGCACCCATCAAACGCCTTGTGATCCCTGCGCTATGCAATTGACACAACGAAGGGGGGGCTCTGCCCCCCTTCTAACCCCCCAGTTAACTACGTGGGATAGTCGTGGAAAGAATATAATACAACCCAACAGTCTTTTAACAACCAATTTGTGTTGTGGGCTATAAAACACATCTAGAGGGGGAATCTCCTCAATTCTCAAAACAATCTCAGAGGTGGGAGTAACAGGGATATGATGTACCTCTTGAGTATTTACAGTCTCCTTTACTGTAATTTCTTGAGTTGTTTTCTATTATGGAGTTTGCAACTCTAGCGTTTGTTCCTCTATATGAAGCCTTTTATTAAATTTGTCCCATTCTTCCTCTAAATAAATCACTAGGGGTTTTATTAGCTGGGTGGAGGTGGAATGGGTTTCAGCCTGTTTATTAGCTGAAGTTTGCTCAGCTATCTTTGCTATAGATTGGGCTGTATCTTTTTCTGACACCCTACTTTTGCTTTTCCCATTTTGTGATGACTTCTTTGACTCCATAGTATATTTCTCTTGGGATTCTTCTCTAGAATCAGTTTTAGAATTTTCTTTGGAATATCATTCTAGACTTACACTGGGAGTAGGCTCCCTTATTGGTTCAATCAATAATTGGTCCAATGGGACCTTTGTTAGCCTCCTTTCTCTGTACTCATAAAAGGCTTCAAGTTCTTCACGGTCAAAAAGTAATTGCACCATATGCTTCACTTCTATGAAGGGGTTCTTCTGTGAAAAGATGTCATCAAATGCATCTTCCTCATTACTTAATACTTTTACTTTTACCATGGTGGTAAAGTCTTTGACAGTGCTTAATGGGTCATATTGCCTTCCAGGGAATTTATGTAATTGCAGAGATAACATAATATTTGCGTCTTTAAATGCATGCCCTAGGTTGTGCAATGAAAATGCTCCACATTATAAAGGGAATGTAGGCCAAACAACCTTTTTTTCTTCCTTTAATGCTTTGCTTATCCCACCCTCACTAGCTGTTTGATAGGCTATCTCTCTAGCCATCAATTTGTCTGGAACATAGTATGGGAGGACATGGGGGGAGGTAATGCTGCCAAATACCCTGACATACGTAAATGTTTCCTCCCAAAACCATCTGCCCACTAGGAGGATATCTACCTTGGCTTCTTTGGAAAACTTGGGGGCATCTCGGTTATAAAGTTGTTTATGGATAGGAAGCATGACTCCATGAAACTTTTTGTAAAAATGTGGTTGAAAATGAGATTCCCACATGTCTTTATGGTATATGTGAATGGGAAGTGGATTTTGAATAGGCCACTTCCATCCCATGATAGGAATTTTTGAAACAAAACAAATTGCATCCATTATATAAGCGCTCATAAAAAATGGAGGGTAAACCCTCAAAGCAATGCTTCTTTTCCTTCTATACTCCATTATTGTTCTTGCTAAATTATCAGACAAAATTTGTGCCCAATTCATTATATTTGTGTTTACGGATGCATCTATTAATGGAATCCATTCTGGGGAGAATTTAGTACTATCGGTTTTGCCAAATAGTCTACATAGCATGGTTGTTGCAAAACTATGAGGGGGGGAAATAAATGCAGTAGAGTACATACCATTCTTGTATTTCTAGATTTTTCCCTCATTATTTGACCAGGTCTGGGTGTAGTCTACTGGGTCCTCATTATCTTTGGAAAACTTCTCGACGAACTGCTTGTTGTAGATGACTTGTGGCTCTGGTAGGTGGTACATAAGCCACAGGTTGTCTAGAGTAAAAGATTCCATAACCTCTTGGATTCTTGTCTTGAATTCTCTGTTTGAGATGTCGGCTTCATCGATAACCCATTTAACCATGTCTGTATAAGGGATTATCTTTTGACACGCAGATATGCGATGCAAAAATGAACATGCTGTCTCAAACATGGAGGCATCTGAGGAATCACGTCCGTCAACTATAACCTTCATTTCTAGA